>JAQFZJ010000166.1:0-52744 GCA_034695645.1 Folsomia fimetaria | reverse complement strand
ATATTAAAATCTACTCCTGAGTGTTGAATGGGAAACCCCCATCCTGAGGGATAAAACCATCAACGCCCTGTGAAGCATATATATATTTATCTGAAAGCTTTCTACTATGGCCGGATATCCGTTCGTAGTAGCCTGTTAATTTACGGGTTGGTTAGAGGAGATATTTTGATTCGAAATGACCTCGAGCTTTAAAAGATACTACAGCCGCTTGGGGTATGACCATTTCGATGGTTCGTCAAATGGACCGCAGGTCCGCAGTAATTTGTAATTGAAATCTTGAGTAGTTGTAACTTGTAAATTGATAGATTTGACCTGTAAGTTTGGGCGGACTCACGATAGTCGCAAACGTCGCATCGCTACATTTCGCAAAATTTCACCCGGGAAATGTCATTTGCGAAAGCTCGAGAGCATAATTATTTGTTGCTATTAACAACATTTACAATTCAACCCCAAAAATTCAAAATTTGCGACTCTTCAGATAAGTTTCCTCACGACAAACCTGCGACATATACGCCTATCGCATCGTGAATTCCCTTTGTAAGTGAATACAAATCCGTAAATGTAATTTAACCAAGGCGGGTTACTAAAAAAATATTGTACCAATCATTGCCCAAAGTTATCCAACAATTTATGAATAACACTCGGTCTAATCTGTTTTTGGGCCGGGCGAATAGTTTTACCCGCGCGCATAGCTTGTTGCCAGTCAGTCCATTGAAAAAATCGTAATTTAAAATTTTCAATGGCTGTCTTGCCTAGGTTGATGTCGAATCAGTGTGTGGCTGATTGGTTACCCAATTCTTACAAATGGCGAAGTAGTTTCTGTTAAATTTGAAATTAATAATAGGGCTAAGAGAGATCTGGCTCAGGACAATTAATTTTGTAGAACGGCTCATTAAACGCATGTTGCCAACAAAATTGCGCCCAGGTGTTTGGCTCGAAGTGTTGGCAACACGTGCCCCTGAAAGTAACATGGACCGTTGCTAGATGGCATGTGCTTGATATCGATAGAGGGCATTACACTAAATGCGAGTTCGCGGGTAGTTACTCTATCCACTAGATTTGTGTTTTATACCACTGCACACTGCATGCAATCGTTCTGTCAGCAAAGTGCCGTGATCAGGTTATTTGGGCATTAATAAATAATTTGGTGCTCGATGATTACCAATTTCCCCGTGATAGATAGAAACCTGGTTAAACTTACCTAACGTTACTTGACAATAACTCTAGGTTAGGTAAGTTTAGGTACTCGTTGGGTCGCCCATATACTAGTAAGTGACTTGGTTAACAAACACCCGCCGATTGCGCATTTTTTACGATTCCTTGATAACTCTAGCATTGATTTTGGTTAGAAATAAATTTATTCTCTCTGCTGTCTGCATTTGTGCCGGTTGCGAAGATTTTTCGAAATTTTTGAAAGTGTCTTTGATTTCAGAGATTTGTGATTGGAAATACGTTGCGGCCAAGCGTCAAGCAAATCTGAATTTTCATTGGCTGAGTGGCGATTATCAAAAAAACCTTCTGAGAGCCAATCAAAGTCCAGAGAAGTCCCAATAGTGTCATTTGGAAGACAATTCTTCAAAAATCAATACATTTGTCGCAACATAATGGTGAAGTAGAACAAGTATGTAACATTGATTGCACATCTGGGGGATTTCACAAGTGCGTAGGAGAATTAGCTTCGATTAAATCCTTGTGCTACGGCACTACAAATTTGCACGGCAGGGGCAGTGTTATAATTACCCACAACCCACGGAATATCTAATCGAATAGGTACTACATACTAACCTAGAATCGATCTTTTGAACCTAATAATTAATCTAAGGTTAGATTAGATTCAAGTTTTTCAGTTTAATTTTACTGTAGTTTGTAGGTAGTGTTAAGTTTGTAAGCTCATGAAACCATCCTGTCTGTATACCTTGATGTCTTATAAAGTTACTTGTAATTTTACAATAGTATCATTGTGTTAGATTGGTTTGATAAGTGAGGATAATAAATTATTATTATTATTATTATTATTTAAATTCTTGTTGCAGACAGTTTATTAAGAGGGTGTTTGATTACGTAGTATTTGATGTGATTTTGTTCTGTATTTACAGGTTCAGTCGTGAGTTCCAACCGAATTCCCAGCTATCTAATGAGTTCCATAACACCATGAAGAAAGCAAAAGTTATGCAATACAAGCGAAATGGTCGTAACCCTTCGCGAGCGTCGATTCGGTTGCATGAAAAATTGCAACATGCTGCAGGAATTAGTAATGCTTCATATTTAGCTCAGTGTTACTTTGGTTTACTGTATATTTTATTACAATTTTAATATGTAGATGTAGATGCAACAAAAAGACGCCCTTGCTTGCGAATATCAAGGACTGTAGAATTGGTCAACCAAGCCAACGAAAAATGGAGAGATGAAAAATCTAAGCTACTGTTTATGGTCGGTATAGGACTGACACCGATTGCAAATTCAAATGGTAAGACGATTGTGGATTTGGCATAAGGACAGAAAAATGGAAAACTTTAATCCATGAATCTGTTATGCGTAGAATAGACCCGTTACCTACTTATTTATTGTTTTCAGGACTTGTATTGCCTTCAATACTCATACCTAATATCCCAGCTACACTTTTAGACGAGGTAACTCCTATATAACTAGCCAATATTTTTAATTTTAAGGTATAGCGGGTTTAAGACATGCAAATTCTGGTTTAGGTCAAAAATAAGTATGAACTAGCTCGACAAGCCAGACTGAAGGAAGCGGGTCGTATAGAAAGATTGCGTAAATTTGAGAAAATGCGAAGTTGGAGAATCGCCCATTGTAAACAAACTGCAGGTCCTGTAGAAGTAATTGACTTGTCATCGGATGACGATTTTAAGGAGGAAGTGTCGGATTCAGCACCTTCGTTTATTTTTTCTGAGTATCCCAACCTACGAATTGATGTTTCCTCCACATCCTCAAATTCTCTTCACCAACACAAGCCCAAATCCTCCAATGGATCCAACATCAAGAAACCTCCCCAACCGCATAATTTTGCCGCCCCTACAGTTATTAAAAGAGTAGCGTATGCTCCAATTTCAAAATCAGGAGTTAAGCAAACCCCCAGTTCCTTGCTTCATCGACATAAGTATCCGTCTCATAGCAATTATACACTTCCGTCAATCTCCTCTAGGACGGCAGACTTTCATAAACCTGTAAAATCGTGTATCTATATTGCACCTTCCCCGCCAATGGAGGTCACTCAAGAGGAAGTAATAAGTATTTCTGCCAATATTAAACGTAAGATATTAGATATTCATTCTTGTTGATGATGATATAAATAGTACCAAATTGCACATATATGAAACATCATGGATTATATTTGATATTTCAGGCAGAACTTCTAGTCTGGCCATTAACAATCCAAAACGTTATGGCTTCGATGCACACGTTGGCGTTGACAGACACGCACTGCCGGATACTTTGGAAGATGATATCATAATAGTTGATTAATTTAAGAAACAACTTTATGTACGGATATTTATTGTTAGGTTTAGATAGTTATACGGTTCAGAGTGTAACCACCCCATATGTAATTAAGGTGTTGGAAAAGGATTTGTGATCGCTTAATCAAATTATTAATAATAGAGTCAGTTTGTGGTATTTAAATTAATTGCTGAACCAAAGCTGAGTTATGACGGGCTGATACTATAGTGGCCCTTTATAAACAATGGATTACTTCCTGACAAGATTAATGACATCATTTATCTACATCACGGGAATTCCATACAAGTAAATTAGTAAATAATATTTGACTATTTTTATAAATATCATTAGATTTGGTAAAAATAACGTTAAAACTTTTGACTTGTCATGCATAATATTTATTGCGTCGATTATGCAATATCAATGAACAGCTAAACCGCAGCTTTTATATAATAAAATACATTTTCGACAACATTATCGAAAATAACAATGATACGGTGCAATTGTGAATCCAAAAGCAAACGAGTATTCTTGGTAGATGGCGAATTCAATTTTATACAACTTTGTGCCTAATTTCCAAAAGCGATGGATCATGTAGTAAGACTTCTTCATCTTCACGTTCTGTGTACTGGTAATACTTCTTATTTTTGAATTTCTTCATATTTTTGAAAAATTTGTTATAAAGCAGGGTAATAACGAAACCAGGCTATGTGAAATAATCAAGCATTAAGTATACATACTTCATACATGGTAATTTAAATACTTATGAAATTGAATCATTCACATTAACCGTGATAAGATAATCACATGATATCATGGATTGCGAATTGTAGAATAATTTTCATGTTGAATAATTAATGAACACTTTGGAAATATTACTTACAATAAAGAGATAAGGAAATCCAAGGGAAAACGTCTTTAATAATAACCAAATGGTAGTTTTCTTTCCTTCTCCGACATGTGTGATAATGAATTTCAACCCATGTTTACGAACTAGGGTACGCGTCCCTTGGCTGTGGTAGATTGGTTCTCTATAGAATAATACATACATAGCCTAGGTGTCATTTTAACAATGCAAGATCTAGGTGTATTTTAACCTCATTCTTGAACTTACTCTCTATAAAAGGATTCCCATTGTTGGTGACGCCCAAATACAGGTGCAATTGAATATTTTGGAACACAGCTCTCTTTCCAATCAAAATCGCACTGCCAATTAACAGTGATTCTAAAAATTTGGCCCTGTAAGTGCATTAAATATTCAATTTAGTTAAAGCATACATTTATGTATATACAAGAGTGGAGTATCCGTTACCGTTGATGCGACATTTGCGAAAGAGATGAAACCAGCATATAATACCAGGTCGTGGATTGTAAACCTATATGTTTTTATAAAAATGTATTAATATTTGATATGCATTTAATTTTTATATTAATTACGATGTGATTATAGCTATAAGTATCTTGTTTAATTTATTGTTTAATTGTATATTGTGTTATTTTTTTAATTTTCTGACTATGAAGTTAAAAATATTAAAAAAATTATACGAAAGCTAAAATTGTAACTTTGCATAAAAAATTATTTGTAAAAATTATACCAAGGACAGGACGGGTTATTAATCGGATGGTATATACAGTTTGGTTTTCCTTCTTGTGTTTCGTGCATGCCAAAATAATTTTCTCCGCACATGGGAAAGTCTGAAAATAACCGAAACTAGTATATTAGTATAAATACAATTAGCCTATGAATAAGGATAAGATGTTTCATTTTATTTTACCTGCTGCTGTTTTCAGTAGAATAATGAGATTTTTTGAAAATTCCAAAACTGCCCCATCCGAAGAATTTTGCACACTTTTACATAAAAACATATAACATGCAGTAAACACAGAGAGAAATATTAAAACATGGCATATATGCTGTTGCTTTACCTTTGGTGAGATTTACTTGGAGAAAGTGGTAACAAGGGACACCATCCTTCCACCTATAAAAACATGGGCATAGTATGTATATGCTGTTGCTTTACTTTCTTTTTGCTTCGGGGAAAAATGGAAAAAATTACATACCTCACATGTCATTGTACCTGGCTTTCCAAACGAAATATCATAACTACATAGATAAATTATGATCACATTATGAAATCAATCAAGTCAAATTAACACTATCAAAAATGTTTATAGAGTAAAGTTACAATTTTAGCGTGTCCAAACTATTGTAGACACAGTCCCCAGTTTGAAGGCCACTCACAGATTGAGCCCCTTTCTGGCATTCATAATAGGAGAAGTTTCCGTTAACTTTCTCCTCTGGATCATCCGTACAAATACTGTTAGGCACATTTGGGCTCTAATAATACAATATTTTAATTTTAGCTGATTTATCAGATTGTAATAGTGCATCATGGCATCCGTCTGAATTATTAATACCTCAGGACATGTCGTTTGAGTTTGGTTTGGGGTGATCACAATATTTGACAACACCGTGAATTCCGAATTTCCAGATCTTTCTATAATATCAGATGCACTCCAGAATCTTTGGAATACAGTGGGATACTTTTTACTAAGTTCTTCACTCTCTTTAGGCATATAGAATCCTCCGAAGGACACAAACGTTGTAACGCCACGCACGGGACAGCGCTGCTGGTGTGCTTGATGGTAAACCATTGCATATCTAAATAAAAAACGATAATAACTTTCATATATAGTGTCTTATTCCAAAAAAATCCTATTATATTTGTAAATTAATACTAACAATGCAAAAATTATAACGATAACACCCAGTTGGAGCAAGTAACAAAGTTGGAGTCGAGTGTTATTTGCTTGCAGCAATCTTGGGGTGGTGTATGTCTTGAGAAAGTTCCCCATCGCACTTTGCATGATTGATTTCTACACTTATAAAACTTTCCGAAAAGTCACTATTATTTAAATTATACATTCCAATCCAATGCTAAAATTTTCGTGTCAAATGACGGTTAACTTTATAGATGTACATTTCGTTACAAGCGCAACACTATAATTACTGGACTGACGACTTAGTACCGATAATCAACTTCATCAGTGAGCTGATGAGGTGATGAAACAATGTAAATGAGTGTATGATTTGTATTTGTTCATACATGCCAATTTCATTAAGATCACACAGAGCACTTGACTAACTGGGTTTGTCATTCTCCATGAGTAAGCCAGTCAGAATGGCCTGTGTTACAATCAACTTATCAACAACATGTTCTGAAACTACCTTACATGTGATCTCCGTAAAACAATAAGCGAATTGCTGTGTACGTGATATAATGCATACTATGCATTACCTATGGTATATGTATAATGTGAATGAAAGAAGTATGCATCATCGCTTTATCTTTTTTATATACCATTCAAATACCCAATATTAATGGATAAGATAAAAAGAATGCTAGCATAAATTACACTGTGGCCATGAGCATGAATAAGCAATATTGATATTAAACTTTTAGTGTATATATTTATGGACATGATCAAATACGTTAACGTTAAAATTGTATTGCAAACATGATAATAAAGTCCCGACCACAGGAAATAATTGATCATCTTTTATATATAAATATCATTATCAATATATTTAAACCCCTACCTGTTCCGTTTTACACATTTCCATCCTATAATAAAATAATAGAAATCAAGGTCTGTGGAACATTCAGGTTAAAAACGGATTGTTTTCACTTAAAGTTTAAGTCTAAAGTGAAACCAACAATTATGCAGTATATAAACGATTCAGTTAAAATTTAGCAAAGTGTAGTGTTCATGTAATAGTGTCAAATATTGACACAAAAAATGCAGCATCATTATATCAACAACTTGAGCAATTACTCAAAGCATTACATTATTACACAATTAAGACATAATATAATTATTAAATAAAAGGACAATCATTTATTTTAAACTGACGGTACAAGTCGCATATAGGATTAATATTTGAAACAATATTATGTGTTTGGGATTCTGTCCATTCAGGAAGAGTATATGCATCCTGAGGGAAATGTTTAGAGATATATTTGGATTTTTCATTCACACAAGGAATTGACAAATCATGGAGATTTTTTGATAGAGTGTAATAGAATAAAAACAAATTACACATTTCGTCAAAGTTATGACGAGGTCCCCAATAAACATCAGTGGTTGTGTTAGAGGAGTCGTACGTGCATTTTGCAGCGACATAATCTCCAGGAAATATGGCTACTGCAGAATTTGATGATTTCAGGTCCAGGACAACGGGTTGTGGTCTTCGATTAGTCCATCTTGCTATTTCAGTAAATTTTGCACTTGTTTTACTGATCTTGTATCCAGATACAACCTCCCCTAAGTTATGCGTGTGCACCCAATATGCATAAGGCTGAATAGGCTGGGACAAATCAGGCTGACAGTTGATATTCACAGAAAAATCTGATACATAGAGATAATATTATAGTTATTTGGTACTATCGTCCTGTGTAATATTTAAGTGGCTTAACTCTTTTGACCAAGAGGAATTCGAAATCCTACACCAGCCATGACCATCATACCCGCTAAATACTTTGGCCTGTAAATGAATTAAACGCAATTTTATAGCTGTGTTTTATTTGACCTTCTAAGTTCAAGGTCTTGCCGTAAAGTGGAACCGTGGGCTACAACTCTTGAAATGTAAGGACGCTTCAAGGAGTCTATTCTATTTTCATTTGTGGCCGAGGCTTCAAGGGCCGTTGAATTGCTGAGATCGTTTTTCATTTCAGCCTTAAAATGAACCTCCAGCATCAAATAGTTTATTTCAAATAGTGGACCAACGCCGTACGCTACATTGTCCGGGAACTTTGCGGAATTATTTTGTGGAATTCCTAATGGAATAAATTTTCGCTGGAAACAAATGCTACTCGTTCCAGGAACGTTGCATACCCTACACAAACATTAAACAGTCGTTTTTATTCATGAAATTATTCAACTGCTAAAACAGAAATAACGTAATTGTCCGTTAAGTTGTACCTATATACTGTACATTAAAACATAATTATATTATAACTCACCAATACTGATTTTCCAAGGCATATTTCGCTACGGATTTGCAACCGTAGAGTAGAAAGTGATGTGCACTACCTTCTTTTGGAAAGTCGTACACAAATTCTTCTAAATAAATTGCTTCTTCTCTCAGATTTAGGTATTGCACTGTGCAGATGTATTCTTCTTCCTATAAATATTTACATTATTTACCAAGTGAGCTGATTTTATTCCGAAATAACAACAAATATAAATTTTACCTGAGGATTTGCATGAACAACATCAGGTACTGAAATGGTAAAGTGTCTGATACTCGTTTTCAGTTCAACCGTTGATGACGAACACAGGATAATGAATGGAATGAGACAAACTAAGAAATGACGATGATGACGACAGCCAAACAGAACAAGTAGTGGTACAGGTACAGCCAGGGCATCGTACATTTTTCGAATGCGGACTGAGTGAATGGTTATTTCTTTCAGAAAATTATATCTTTCTTTAATTTTGCCTACGATGGACGTGATTTCACGGCGAAATCTTACAAAACTCAACTAATGATAAACCTCAGCACAAACAAATTCACCATTATTGGCAGTATTCAACTTAAATAACTGCTAACTTAATTGCGATCGTTAGCTCAATAACGGTGGTAGTGGTGGTACCCGCTAGTTGAGGATTTCCATAAACAAACACTTCTACAAGGATATCGGATCTACAACGAAGGTAATTACAAAGCTTTGAATTTCTACTACTTTGGGACGTTTGAAGAGGATGATAGACCGATAGTCTTCACTTTTCATGCACAGTATTATCATAATACTACTTATTAGCACATATAATAGGACGGACACGAATATATTTTCGCATATTTCATTTTATTTATAGAGTTTTTTGAAACGTTAGTACATGCACCATGAGCCTCGCATCACCAGTAAGTGTTCAAAAACCTGTTTTGCATTCATAGGTGAAAAATAGATGATATTCATACTAATTGACAGTATTCAAAAGTAATTAAGCGGTAAGTTACAATTTAAAAGCCCTTAAATTATTTCATACATTACAAATTACATTAATCAATCATTGCTGATTATTGTTCACAAGTTTGTTGATATTAATTTTATTGTCATTGTTGGCGAGTTTTGTTTAATGACGAGGATTATTTTCCTAATAGTTTTAGTGCGGCAGTTGCCCAATGTAACAAATCTCCAATCAATCGCCGTGTGCGTAAGCTGACGAGCAGTTTCATTTTGTGTTGACTTGAGATACACAGATACATTAGATTACACAATTATATTTCTTGAAATAGGATTTAATAAATAGTAATATCTAATAAATAGGATCCTTCTTAGGTAAAAAGTTGATTTTGTATTAATTTATATTGGCCATAATACTAATAGTAAGATACATAATACTATTAATATCATACGACCAGTCCATAGATGTGAGCTTACAATACAAATAGCAATCTTTCTCCATTCTGGATTAGTTCAAACTATCTCAATTAGTGGAGAATTAATACTAGTTAGTAGTCTACTTGCAGTATGATTAGATTTGCATCGTAAAATAGGAACATACAAAATAAAATTATTTTGCAAACGTAAACGTATATACGTACATTTCGCACCCTCACATTTCACCCAGTGAGTGAAATTTTCACAGTCTTACGGCATCTGCATCTGTTCTGTTATATAAAGTAGAGGGCCTATTTGCCTCGACTTACTTGAATTTAGGCAAAGCTGCGGATTCATAAATAATATAAGAAAGAAAAATTTGGGGAAAATTATTATAAACCATTAAAGCCAATATTACACCCGAACAACATTATAGTCAAATTGGCCAAATGTGAGGAAAGCCAAGACTTAATATACTGCATTTTGGGCTAAGGAACGTTGTCCAGATTACAATTTCAAAAAAATGCAATAATAGTGATCTGATTTCCACCTCGGTCATTTCGTAAGTCACCATTGTTGATATCCCGCGCCCACTTTTTTGTTACTAATCATAATGTAGATTTACATTTTTGGTTAGATATTTAAAACCCTGCAATTTTTGCATAACAAAATTGTCCCAAATATTTGTAAAAGCGTTTGGAATGACTTTTATGTTTAACAAATCTCCGTTTTCAGTCAGCTCATCTTATTCTCTAGTTGAGGGAGAGAGCAGGGGAATGAGTTCATAATAATATATCTGTAACAACTCCATAAGTTGGACACATGCAGTGCTGAAATCACATAATAGCTCATGTGTTAATTTTAAAATTAAAAATGCAAAGACAAATCCTGAAAATTTAAGAATACATCTAAACCTGGTTATATTTTTCCACATAATAGTTCAATTAAAGTAGGCGAAGTGCAAGAGTCTTGATAGGAATAGGGAGAGATTCATATTCTCAGTACACTGACACGTACATAGATAGGTATATCAAACTGAACAACAGAATTTGTATACAATTGATTGCTTTCTACTTATTCAACCGTTGGCCACAGGTGCACTACCTAACTAAATCAATAAGTAAGTCGAAAAATTATTTATACGTTTTATAGAGTGGGAGGAGACACTCGCCAATCCCTTTGGTTGTAAGACGGATGACTATAGAAACAAAACAAATGGCGAAGACTCCAACCGGTGGGGCTCAAGCTTCATCAGCCTTTCACCGCACTCCCCCACGGAAGCGGTTAAAAGCAGAGACACAGGTAGCACGCCGAAACAATCGCAACAACAACAAGTGTCCTGGAATCTTGACACCAAGTTGTACAACTTTGAACGGTGGTGATACCTCTTCTTCCGGCTCCTCAAATAATCAGGTGGATATCCTGAAAAAGACAGAGATCAAGGGTTTGATCCGCTCCAAGACTGATATGACCTCAAATAACGCCACTCCATCACCATCCTTATCGAGTACCTCCAACAACTCCAATAATACGGTATCAGAAGATGTTGCCCCATCATCATCAGATAAACCTACAACAAAAAGAGGAACAAAGCGCAAGGTACATAATAATCTACCTACTCTATGAATTAAAAGTTGTTTCACATTTCGATAGATATTTTTATGAGTGGATGTATTATTTTAGAATAATTAATTAATAATTTCGGTGCATATATTACAAATTGTGGCGCATGCCTTTCAGTTGAGATATATGTATAATGATTTGGTTTGGGTTAGATTATTATATTTAACTTACTAACGGCACGATTATGCCCAAGTTATTATTATTTCCAATTATTATGATTTAATTGAATTTTGATTGTTTATTTAATTTACAGACAAAGGCGATGAGGGATGCTTCGCCTGATTCAGGGTTAAGTATTGTGCCTTGCCGTAAATCAAAACGCCTGCTGTTCAAAAATACTCGCAAAACAATTGCCGAGCAGAAAAGCAAGTGTTTTAACAACAAAATAAAATAAATTTCATAACTTTTTACTTCGTAAAAGTGTAATTAATAACAACAACTTTTGATGTATCAGTTGGACTAGTCGAGCCAGAGTCAGATTCCATTAGTCCTTACGGCCGACTTGTGGAACTGTTCGACCCTAATAAGCCAGAAATGGACCGCACTGATTTTCTAACAAAATGTTTATTTCTTGGTACTTTAGACCTAACTTTGAAAGATCATATCCGTAAGTCGTACGCTGTTTAATATTTTAGCATTCATATTTAGCAAGTTATTTATTTTTGGACAGCTGGTAATTTTATAAAACCAAAGAGTAACAAAGACTGCAAAAGCATTAGTCGCCCGTCGTCGTCTACCCTGAATAAAAAGGTTTACAACGTCCAATCTCTAAAAAGACTGTGCATTGTCAACATTGTTAAAAAATTGGTAAATTCTAATTTATTTTAAACCTAAGATCTTTAATTATACGATCTTATTATTCTGATTTTTCAGAAACATGAATTTATTCAGAAAGAAGTAGAATATTTCAGTCGAGTTCAGGAGCCTGATATTATCGACGATTATGATGACGGCTATTCCGATAACCCCAATTCTGAAAACGTCATTTCGGATAACCTCAATTCTGATAATGCCAATTCTGATATCGGTAATTTTTCTGATACCGACAATTCTGATATCGCCAATTCTGATACCGCCAATTCTGATACCACTAATTCTGACATCGCCAATTCTGATACCGCTAATTCTGATATCGTCAATTTGGATACCGACAATTCTGACCCAAGTTGGTTTAACTTTGGAGAATATATGGAGAATTTAATAAAGACGGATCCTCCGGCAGCCGCAGCCTCTGATAATCAGATACCTTTGAAAGGTATGTACAACTTGCATAATATAATCTTAACGGTATTATTTTTTGAATACGCATGTATTACGTCTGACGTATAAAATTAATATTTTTAGAGTGCATAAGGAAGTTACAACGTTGTAATACATTAGTCACATTGAGTTCTTCACGTAAAAGTTCGAAAAATGCACATTTGAAAACCCAAAGACTTGGAAGCATAACAACAGGGAATTGTGAAGGGGAATGGTGCAGCTGGAAAGACCAAATGATTAGGGTCCAGAGCACTATGTCGACAGAGGCGGATGTAGGACGAGGTTGGTTTTGAACAAAATTAATGTGTCTCGGGATTTGAGCTATAAATTTTTAACATTAAAATTTTGCAAAATTTTAGATATGGGAATAGGCAAACAAAAGTCAAGAAAGGCCATCCATAGAAGGAAACACAATGTACCAGCTTGACCCCTATGCGTCATCTATATTAATCAGATCATTCATTTATTCAAAATTCGATTCTCAAACTTGTGTATGGTATTATGTAGTAAATTGCGTGAAGACGAGGCAAGGACTTCGCTTGGCTTTTATATCTTTGCAATAAATATTTTGAAATAATTTTTCCATTTCATTCATTAGAAAATATTTTTATTGGCGTTGAAAAATACAAAAGTATAACTAACATATCATATATAGGTAGGTATATTCATCAATACAACAAACCCAAAGTTGTAATGCAAATTAACATTATCAACTTTTCCAAGGTCGAATATTATAGCACTGGCATTGACCAAGACAGTTAATAATTACGAGTAAATCCGTTTAACAGTCCATATTGTCCGGTATTAATTTCCCAAACTACTATATACCTGAATGGACATACAAAAATTCAAAATACAAGCAAAAAATTATTTAAATTCAATAAATATTACATATCAAGATGTAAATTAATACTCTCGTTAATAGTTAATAAATAATGTGTAATAGGAAGCATTAATAATAGATTCGTTGACAGTGGATTAATTTTACCTTCAGGTCATTAAGACATTACATTACAAAAGTCAATAAATAGCTCTGATACTAATTACTCTGTATATATATATATATATATAAACATTTGAAGATATGGATGTAGTAATTGTTAAATAGTTACTGAAGATCATGAAGGCGATTTAACAGACTTCTGAGATTCCAAAGGAAGGCACGAAGAGTCTAAGATAAAGGCATCGTTAAACTTGGATTTGTTAAATTTTTGTTACGAAGCTGTATTTTTGTAATCCTCAATATAATTTATGATATATATTTCTACTGTTTGTTGTCTTCATATAAGCTGAGACACTGAGTCAAAAGACATATACTGCAATCGTACGCATATTTGCTACAATTCAATTTGCCACAATTTCAAAAAATGTTTGGACAGATAGGTAGGTAGGTGAGGGGAATTACTCTATAGTTATAAGCTGAACTCCATTTACGGCAGGAGCAA
This sequence comes from Folsomia fimetaria, assembly GCA_034695645.1. Lineage (NCBI taxonomy): Eukaryota > Metazoa > Arthropoda > Collembola > Entomobryomorpha > Isotomidae > Folsomia > Folsomia fimetaria. The sequence goes on along the minus strand of JAQFZJ010000166.1, from coordinate 38,574 downwards.
TTTTGGTGTGAAGACGGGCCAGCATTTGTTTAACATCTGAAAGTGAACATAATAGAATTTTCATATGTTCATCATATATAATTAAAATATTATGTAGTAACGTAAAAGTGCATACTTTCTAGATTGCCCTGTTGTTTCAAAGTTTCAGTCAAAGGAAGGGTCGTATCAATCGTTTCAGGTTTTTTGCCAACAACTGGAACGTGAGAAATGCCTCTGCTAATAACTAAATTTAACGGGCCATCTTCCTCAATGTTTAGCGGCTTCAAAAGACTTTTCATGACTATAGGTGGCTTGGCTTTCTTTATCTTCTTGGGCAACGCAATTGGTACTGCTTTCACGCACAAATCTAAAGCTTGATCTGGATCATCATACACCAATTCCTTGCCTCCATTCCCAATAGGTGTTGAATGATAGAAAGCTTCCAAATGACTGGGAAGGTATGGAATGGAAGCTAATTGATTAGAACTGCCATGAGGTGGTAAATGAGATTGCCTTTGTGGGAGGCAAGGAACTCCCAATATTGCTGCTGGGGCTTTTGGTGCCTTTGTTTTCCTTTGTTTTCGTGGTTTAGGAGGTTCCGAAAAGTTGTTGCTCGGGAGAAGTGATGCATAATTCAAAAGACCAGGGGGTAGTGGTATTGGTAGTGGCATCGGCAGCTGAAATTTTGGCTTCTGCTTCTTATTCCGCTGTTTAACGGTTTCGTTACTATTGTCTTTATTGAACATTGGAACAATGTTGGAATTTGCAGGAGCTGGTTGCAGTGGTACTGTCATTGACACTGGATTTTGCATGTTCATAACTGTCACAGCCATAGATGGATGTTGAGACTGCTCAGTCGTGACTCCCATTTTTGCTTTGCTGGGTCGTTTTTTAACAGGATTTTTCATTAAACCTTCCAAGATTGGGTTGCTTGATGGTGATGTAGATTGGACAGAGCCTGTCACGTTCTGTGCGGATGCTGGTTCTACATTAGCTCTGAGTGATTTAGTCTTGGGAATTTCCTTTATAATTGTTTCAAGGGATTTACGCTTTCTTTTTACAGGAGCTGATTTAACAGATACTTGTTGGTTAATGGCTGCGCCACTATCAGTGTTAACAACGAGTGGGGTCATAGCAGCTAATGGCGGAATCTGCGCAGTGGATTCCACCACTGCAATGGAAAATATATTAGAATGGATAAACTGGTTACTGGAAGAGACGTTGACTTTTGACGGTATCATCATCAGACTTTTGACAGGCGGTGCGGTGGTTGAAATGGTCAAACCAGAGTCCAAGGGGAATTTCAATATTGTACTGCTGAGATCTATTGCCGGTACTACAGGATTTGAAATTTCCGAAATCGAAGAGTTTGACAACTGTAAAGAAACACAAGTCGAGGGTATTATCTTTTTCGAAGACTTCTTACGAGCAGGTGGCTTTTTCTTTTCTAGCTTAGATTTCGGCTGTTCTGGTTTTGTGGTTGCATTCAAAATTTCTGTAATTATCGATTTTGCTTCTGAACAATTTGCTGGTGCTTGCATATCTTGAATCAGCTGTGAGTCGTCTTCACTTGACACAATTTTTGAAGCTTTGGACTTCGAATCATTGCCATCATTTTGCTTTTTTTCTTTTAGAGCGAAATCTTCTGTGATGCAATTTTCAGTTTCTGCCTTGGGTTTCTTGCCTACAGCTTTCCGCTTTCTTGAAGGCTTTTCATTTCCTGAATCTTGACATGTAATACCTGGACCTGGAGATGCTATCGAGTTGATGCTTAAAAGAACAGGGTCATCAACTACACTTGCGCGACTGGGCGGGTGAAAGTTGGCAATTTTCCAGTTCTGTAATTCATATATACATTTTCACATGGAGGAGTACAATGGGGCTATTGCATGATATCCAAAAATGCCAGCAAAAAGTTACCGGTAAAAGTGGAAGCTCTAAGCTTCGCATCCTCGGTTTCTTTCCATTGAGGTTAGGAATTTCTTCACTAATAATTACTATCGGTGTTGTGTCAGACTCGGGATCTGAAGGATAAACATAATTGATATTCTTTCAGAATTAGATACATATTAAAGCTATAAAAAAGTTTTTCAATATAAACAATATCCATGAAATGAATCAATCTGATATATGTAGTACACAGTTGCATGAATAAGATTAAATACGGTTTAAAACATACCTGCAGTCGGATACAAAGACAAACTGGCCAAGTAGAGCAATTTCGTCGCAGGTTCTACAATAAATTCAAAAAGTTTATATATTCATTTTCATGATCTAAACTGCACTATTTGAGGTATGACATAATAACATGTGAGCTATTGCTATTGTTTCATACCTCGAAGTTCTAATGGGCGCTTGATCAGCTCCACGGTTCTCAAGGGTTTATCCGATCGCGTCAGACCTGAAAATACAGAAGTGATCGATAGTTAGTACATGGTACAAAAAAATATATAAAATAAAAAACGACACTAAATTTTAACCATACCCTGTTCATGTTCTCCACTATTTTTTCGAACACATAATCGGGCAGAAGCTCTTGCTGGCAGTATTCGTGGTTTCTATGTTATATAATAATTTCCATTAAACAAATGCAGCGCAATACATAGGTTATGTAGTTGGATATTTATTTACCACTGGTGATTTTTTTCTTGGTTGTTTTTTGCAGTTACGACTTCTTTCCAAAATCTTGTTCGTTCTCTCCATCAAATTTCGCATGCCTTTTTTCAGTCGGTTATTTGTCTTCAAAATTCCATTTTTTACCGTATTTTCAGTAGCAAGGAGAGGAGTATTTTCCAGATTTTTGTTGTCCTTTTTCAACTCTTGTGTTTCGGCTGCTTTTGAGATGCGAGATGATGGTTGTTTATCAACTCGAGTCTCTGTCGTTACTACCACTTTCTCTGTTACTGGTGGTGGCTCAGACAAAATTTTGCCTTTGCCCTTCTGCTTTCTCTTTTTGGCAGGCTTCTTGGAAGTTGCTGGGGATTTTGCAGCCACCTTCAGTGTAACTGCTGTTAACGGTTTCTCGGGAATGGGAATGACTGAGGGTTTGGCGGCAGTCACTACCAATGGTGGAGATTTGGCGACAGTGTTAGAAGCCGTTTTTGTTACTTTTTTAGTAGCAGTCTTGGGCTTTGCCTTCCGTCTGGATTTGCCACCTCTAGACTTGGGTGGTGCTGAGGGAGGAGTAACTTCAACCTCTGCAGTGTGAACATTTATTGCATCCTCTGGCTCATTTTGTATTTGTGACACTTCATGAGGCCTATGCCTGTGCTCATAGTGTTTCGTTCGAACTCCCATTTTAACAGAAGATGAGGGCTGGGATAGTTACAAAATTTATTTTATCTCCACCGTCACGCTTTGATCCTAGACTCAAAAGGTTTGGTACAGTAAGGCAATGCAGGCTAGCGTAGTCATCAGTCTTTCGTAAAATCTTTCTGAGGGTCCTTTTGAAATGCTAGGTCCTACTCTTATTCCACATCTATCCATTCATATTTCACAATAACGTCCGTCAAGTCAAGGACTCACTATAAATTCACACAACGACACAAATAAATATACTAAAATTGTCATCAGAACTACTACTATTAAAAAATCTATGGTGGAATAAATACTTTGAATTTGAATTGACTCAGAGCTCGACTTTAAAAATTTTAAACTAAAAGTTCACAAAGATAAATCTCACAACGAGGCAAATTACTTGTGTTCAACTTATATAAATAATATGAAATAAATATTAATAAAAATAGATATAACCTAAAAAAATAAAGGTCCCCTCTTACCTACGCCACAATCGGGAATAGAATAGAACGGCGTGGTGAAAATAGGGCAAAGTGAAAGTTGTCCTCGTCCCAGCGACACCTCGTTCGACGCACCAACCAACAGCAACACAACTCTCCTTTCCTCGTCCCTCCCTCCCAACCGACTCTTCTCATACAATCCTAACTGAATCAAACTCGAATAACAGAGACTTTATGTATTATGCCTCCCTATTTTTTTAACCCAAAAATGTTCCTCGCTCACATCAACCCCCGCACCACCCAACCTAATAAATTATGTACTACTAAACTAAACTAAAAAAACCTTCCTTATTGCTATAATTATATCTGTGTTGAACTCAAATTAACTCATTCAGCTGCAGTGGGAAGAAATGAACACAAAAAACTTTCTTTCTTGTCAACTTTCTCTAAATAAAGTAAAATTGCGGAAATATTGTTGTGAAAGAAAGAGAGAAAAATGGACGGACGGATTGGAGGAGAGGAGTAAAGTAAGTGTGCGAGTAGTAGTGGAGTCTCTCTTCTCCTTCTTCCTGCTCTCCTTGCTTGCTGGACTTGGTTGGTGGTGATGGTGGTTTGGTTTCGTCGAGTGAAAGCTGTGTATGCTGAGTATGTATGTATTTTAGTGATGCTGCTGCGAGATTATTATTATTGGTGTGGTGGAAGTGGAGGGGAGGGAAGGCTTCTTCTTTGCGTCTTCCCTTCACACACACACGACAACAACGACAACACAGAACGGATGCAGGATGAAGCTCAAAGGACCAGCTCTCTCTATGCCAAATAATGTAACAAACTTTAACTGTGATGCGTTGGGGGGGGAGGGGGATACGTGACTGTAGAGTAGAGGACTGACCAAATCTCTAAAACTTTGGGCTCTGTTTGTTGGTTGGGCTGGATGATGAGGAAGCAATAGAAAGAAAGGAGTGCGTGAGTGTAGTAAGTCTGATCCTGCAGAATGATGTTCTACTGCTCTCTATGCTATGCAATACAGTGTAATAATATCTCTGTAAAACTAGGTTTTTAGTGAAGCCTGTTAAATAGTTGGTTGGAAGTGGTGCGGTGGTGGAATGAGTGGTGAAAACTAAAGTGAACAACTTTTTTGCTCTCCTGCGACGTATCATCATAGTGGATGGATGCAATGATGCAAACGGGATAGAAGAGAGGATGCAGATAATATGGATGGGAGCTGTTGGATGTTAAATTGAAAGAATGCACACACAGCATAATAATATTTTATGCAGCCAAGTTGAAGCTTTATGTGAGGGAAGAGTGAGTGGCACTGTGGAGGGTGAAAGCAGGGAAAGAAAGTTGGAGTTTCACTCTGGTGGCCGAAGAAAGCTCAAAAGCAACATTTGTTTAGTACAGGCTTTGCTTAGTTGTTTTTGGAATTTGTGGTGATCAATTCATCCGATTTAATTGATTAAATCTTTATAAATGATCATTTTCTAGATCATCAAATTATGTCATTTTCCATTTTGAGCAAATATCTTTTACCTTAAGCATCAATAACACCCATTACGAATTATTGATAAGGTAGAAATATTTTGGATTTTAGTTACAAGGAAAAATATTATTTGCATTCCACTATGCACCAGTCAACCCTACCTAAGCTACGAGTTTCTTGGAAGAAGAGCTCAACTTCAAGTTTAGTTAGTTGATGCTGAATTCCATATTATCCGATAGTCGACGGTGTGTATAGATAGGCAGGTCTGGTATTTTTTGTTGGCATGTCTGTGGTCTTCCTTCTTTTTCTTATAATGAAATGAAATATGCTCCAAGAATATATGGTGTAGGTGTCCAATCCACAAAAGTTGTCTCCGTGCTAAGCATATTACTCTCATTCTCTCACGCTTATGTGCATACATAGAACATTTTATAAAAGAAGGGACAGAATCCTACTTTCCAAAGTACATACATCAAGTCTCTCTCTTCCCTTCCGTTGGCTTTACTTGCAATATTCATACGGATATGCTGAGCTACCCTTGACTTACCCTTTATTTACCCTTCCTGCCTGCCTATGCACAGAGGAAGAGAGGGGAACAAAAGACCTCATCCCTTCCTCTGCTGAATCCTCGTGAAGAAGAAAGAGAGAGAAGCAACATGGTTGGTTGGACTTTTCTAACCAGCCCGGACTGATGGTGTTACGAACGAATGCCCCAAGGGAAGGAATACAAGAGTAGATTAGATGCCCGAGTGCAAAGAAGGGAGATGATGTGATGATCCAAATGCACACGAACATCAATGCCCTTGAAACTTAGAAGTTGAAAATTCATCAATTCGTGCAGGATATGTGTGAGGTTGAACGAGAAAGAATACTTGAAACATGAGACTTTGCTGGAGTTTCTTTCTTTTGAAACTCCATCATGCTCAGAATATATGAGCGGAGGGTAATGGAGAGAATTTTAGTAAATGCGACTGTGGACAAAATGTAAAAGGGATGCAATAAACAATTCGAGTCGAGTGAAAGGGACAAATTTACACTCAAGTCCCCAACATAACGGAAAAAGTTATCCCGTTTGGTCAAGTGCTAAATTAAGAAACATGATGATATTTATATCCATGCATTTGCATATACATAATCCATCCATTAAGAAATGCCGATCAGGTTATAACAATGTGGACAATAGTAATAATGCTCTATTTCATACTAATAATAAGGATATGATATAGTTGTGGGCCTTTCTAATAATAAGGAATTATGTCACTTCATATGGTATCGTGATTCCACCTATGTTAATGTCATGTATGAAATGAACTAAAATTGAAATATTAAGGAACCTTGTTCACTTACTGAGATATGTAGAGGGTAAAAGAACAATGAGATTATTAAAGCACATATCAATACAGTTTTTTTACTGCAATTACTGCCACGACATTAGTGTTACATTTAATTTATGACAGCTAACATTTATGTAAATAGAAGTAGAAAATTCAAATTATTTAGAATCACCGTGAATATTAATAATTGGTGTGCATGTGCTTTGTGCGATTCATTCAAGCCACATCCTTAATCGCCTCCTCCACTTCTTCTTTACTGAACATATGGAAATGTGCAGTGGGAGTGACAACTGCAACTTCAACATTGGTGGAATTCAACTTTTCCTCCATGACTTGCTTAAGAATTGTCAAAGATGCTTTCGTGGCTTCTTTCAGGGTCATTGTCTAAAACAATATTGCAACAGTGTGTCAACAGTCAAAATTAATACGAATTTCGAGTAGTACAGTAATGTGTATTCAGCTTACTTTGTTATACATTTCAACCAAAGTTTGTTGTGCACCTTCACTTCCTGAACCAATAGCTTTAGCGTCGTATTGGACATAAGTGCCAGAGGGATCCATATGATATAGTTGTGGGCCTTTCTCATCACATCCAGCAAACAACAATGCTACTCCAAATGGTCTGCTCTATAGGTTTACAATAAAGACTTCAATTAACAAATTCCCCACTTAACATATACCTTTGCCATTACACATTTATCAGTGCATAGACCTTCTTACCATAGCTCCCTCATCATCATCCGAATCTCCGAACTTGATCGCAAGATTGCTAACAGCTTGAGAAACAGATTCAACGCTCATTTTCTCATTGTAAGTAAACCAATGATTTTGAGACTCTAGCCGTGCTCTATCAATCAAAGTTTTAGAATCAGCCGTAAGTCCACTGCACGCAACTCCAATATGTTTATCAACTTCTGCGATCTTCTCAATGGTTGAGGGCTCCATGAGCGGAGACGTGATGCGCTTCTCCACAACAAGGACCACCCCCTCACTGGTGCAAATTCCAATTACTGTAGAACCAAGTTTGATGGCTTCAATAGCATATTCCACCTACCATACACCATACAAATACATTCGAATTTTTAACATTCTATTCTTTAATTTGTAAAATTATATAATAAAATGTAAAGTCATTATCCAATTCTCCTCCCTCACCTGGAAAATTCGTCCTTCCGGAGAGAAAGTGTTGACACCTCTGTCATACTCTGATCTTGTAAGAAACATGATTTCCCTTTTTCCACTCGACTTGTAAATGAAAAATTTAGACGGTCACTTTTAATTCTTTCCTCCCGTTCAACAATCTCAAATGCCAAAATCAAAAGAAAAAACCAAAATGCTGCTCAAATCACCCGCTGTTGTCCCTTTTCAACTCAGCTCAGCAAAGCAAGTTATTCTGTTCTGTTGTTCTCTGCAACAAACCTACAATTTTGTGTGAATGAATAATAAGAACAATGAGTGAGCTGGAAGGGGGTGTGGTGGGCAATGGGGAGGAGTTATTGTTGGCGAATTTGAAGAAACTTACGAAGGAGTGTGAAGAAGAAGAGAGTTCTTGCCGGTGAGTGAGTTGAGTTTTGAGTGAGCTTGCAGAAAATATAATAATGTTGCCGTGTCATTCATTCGTCGTCTTCTTCTGATCTGCTTGGACGGCGGCTTGTCTCGTCCAGCCCCGACCAGACCAGACCCCAACTACTGCTCTCACTTTCTCTCCTTCCTTCCTCTGCTTTCACCTGTTGAATTTGTCCCCTCTAAAATCCCTCCCAACTACCCCAAAGGAAACATTGGGGCATTTCAAAGGGAGAATTTATCCATATCATGTATTACAGCTGGTGTGTATTGCATAAATAATTCAGCATTATCATTAGTCTCAATTTTCCCAATGATATAAATTTCATGAAATTAATCTATCTAAAATTCAGATTTTTTTGCATAGGCCAAACCTAGATTTGCAAATATTTTTGGATGCGGCAACCCTTGTTAGGAAGCATGTTGGAAATGAAGAAGAAACACAGATTATTGGCCAAGATGCTTTCTCCGTTATGACGCATACATTCCGATTTTTACGAAATGCCATTGCTGCCTGCAAACGAAACCAAGACTTGATTCGGGAACAGACAGACATTATCATAACATCAAACAAGGTTTTGAACTATGTGACTCATTCCATTTCAAATGTGGAGAATACGGATAGCAGTGACAAAAGTAGCGATTTGGAAGTAAAAATAGCAACTTCGAGATGCATCTTACAATTTCTTATGAATTTCATGGTGGGCAATGTGGACAACGCTAGGGTTATATCTTCAAGCAGTATGACTTCTATGTAAGTTAAATTTTAATGTATTGAATATTTTTTCTTACCATAAAAACAAACATTTTTCTGCTATACGTATAGATGGGAATTACTGAAAAGGACCGACGATGAAAAATCTATTCAATATGCGGCTATGAATTTTCATACTTTACTTAAGCTGATACCGAGTGCGCAAGCAGAATTAGACATTGGGATTGTTCCTGTAATTCTGGAGAACGCTCATCTAGAATTTCCGCAAGTTAAATGTTTAAAATGAATCAAACATACAATCTGACAATTAAATGAAATAATGTTCATAATTGTTCACACAGAATGTATTTGATTGAGACACTCGTTACTCATGACCAATTTCTGACCCGTAGCTATCCAGTCTTAAGCGCGGAACATTGCGTGAAACTTTTACGGGTTATAATTGACCATACCGACGTTCATAATAAATTCCCATGCACGGTAAATTAAAATTTATTTAAAAAAATGTGAAGCAGCACTGTGTACACTAGAAAATAGCAATTTATTCTGTTCTTTCGTAGATTGTGACTTTCTTTTCGCGTCAGTTCAAGCAAAAGTCTGACCTAATACTCAAATCTCAATTAGAGAATGATGATTGGACAGCTTGGGAAATTGTATCTCTTTTAGAACTACTGTGTTGCTTAAGTTCAATTGAGGAAAGCATTTTAAAATCAGATGCCTCACTATTAACCACAGCTATTTGTGAGTGTTATATGTTATCAAATAATCATATTACTAATAAAATGATAAAATGTAGTAATAAAATGACAGGCCTAATTTGAGGACAAATTTTAACTTAAATGATACCTATTTTTACTTTAGTTTTGCTGAAATCAGTTCACTCAATCGGAAAAGTAGCTAATACAGATGCTTCTGGATCTCTCGATTTTGCTCCTGTGACAAATATCGACGAAATGAAATGCAGTTCAACTACCGAGGAAATGCGAAGCCGACCAAGTTTCCAGTTCAAAGCACATTTGATTAGACTGATTGCAAATCTGACTCATCAAAATTTCTTAAATCAAGAGATGGTAAATCTACCAAAACGTCAAGTATTCATTGTGTTAATATGTATATCTAATATTTTTGACATTAGCTGCGAGAAACGGAGATTTTGCCAGTGATATTGGAAAGTTGTAGCATTGACGCTCGGAATCCGTTTATAACACAATGGAGTGTTCTTGCAATTCGTAATGCATGTGAAGGGAACCCAGCAAATCAGGAGCTTGTTCGCTCAGTGCAACAAATTGACACAAATAATAAGCTATCTGAAGTGCAATTAATTGGACTATAAAAACCTTGATTAAATAACATTTTTTTAAAACAGCGTGAATATATACGAGTTAATGGTTTATTGAAACTTATGTATAAGTAAAAATCAAATAGCTCAACATACATAAAATGCATTAACAAAACTCATAACAATTAATATAACTACAACTACTGAAGGTTGAGAGAGGAATTTTCAGAAATTAGTAAAGAAACGTTTAAAACGGCTACAGACTAATTGCAGGTAGGTAGTCGAGTTTATGTATAATAATACATTTAATTTTATCATATGAATTTGTAGCAGTATACCAGTAAAAAATGAGATTGTCTAATAAGTAGAAACTAATCCCCAATGAAATAGGCTTTTCATCACTCCCACCCTTCGTACATATCGTTAGTTTGTATTACCCACCCTTTATGTATGGTAGAGCTTGCGTCCAAAGCGAGCTCCCAAACAACATCCGAACACTACGCCAAGTAATTCCACACCAGCAAGAATCGCAGCCGCATACATTCCATATTCTGTTTTCAGTTCCTTAAAGATCTTGTCCACACAACCCTGCAAAACAAGTTATGGTTTAAATACATACCCTAATACATAATACCAATCTGCTGAGGACGGGATTCAACCTATGTACCTCGTTGAAAATTTTTCCAGTATCGGCCAAAAATGACAACGCTTGAGTCAAAAGGTTTGAACAACTTTCATTTTGATTCACACAGCACGACTGGGGAAGAGTCGTAGTAGTAAAGCCATCCCAGTCTGTGAACTTGTCAACCCCACAACAGTGCAGCTGTAAAAAATGTAGTTTTTGTTGATACTGGTTAATTCAATGCACACGAGATATTTCCAAAATATTTATGCTCACGTTAGATTGCATAAGGTCCCATGCCTCCTTTACTTCAGGATTTCTCTCATAGTCACTCATGCTCTTATGAAGTCTGTCCTTCATCAATTCCTTCAGCTCATCCTGATTGGTGTACATCAAAACAGCTATGGCTACCTCAGCGACCAGGAGAACCAGCAGCAGGGTAGCGTACTGTGGAATTCATAACGCGTTGCAGTTAATATATAGGATTGCATTACAATTAGTAATTTAGAAAATAAAAGTATATGCAGCGTATTACCGTCATCATCATGCATTTGCTTTCGCGAATGGTTCCACAGCATCCCATGAAAGCAATGACGAACACGATACTGCCGACCACCATCATCAAAATAGGAGGAAAAGCATAGGGTCCAAGATCCGGCAAGATCGTCTCGTAGGTTTTGTATCCATTGTAGAACAGGGCACCGAATGCAATCAAAGCAATTCCTCCAGCCTAAAATAACCAAATTAATTCCATTTAACTAAATTCATAAAGCATCGCCTAAACTAAAGAATTCAAGCTTTGTGCTACACAACATCCATCATGCATAGTATAGGTATTACTATACCTATACCCTTGGATAAGAACATTATATAACCCTCCTCCCTAATATACTTTGACTACTATTACTACTTTCATGATAATGATGCAAATGTTGCCGAATACCTATCTACGTCATGCCCTATGTCGAGAGGATAACAAGAATACAATAAAAAAAAGCCAGCTTTTAGATTCCACACAACATGCACAACATACACACGAAGAAAGCACATCCCTGTCAGTTCAAGATTATTTATACACCACTCTAGAAACTGGACGCTAGTATTGATTGTGGAAAAAGCTTCTTTCCGATTTGTCCGATACTTAGACTACATGAACATGAAACTCCACCAACACGATCAATTATCATGCGATTCGGTAGCCTTTCACCTTTCAAAATGGCAAATCCGAAATCCAAACGCAATAAAAAAAAGTCGGAAGGATCGTACCGTACCAGTGATAACAAATGCACACATGATTATTATTGGTATTTGCCATTCAGTGTGACCGTCTTTAACAAAATTGTAAAAAGTATATCGGTCGGATCAGTGGTTGTAACGTACTGATTCCGAACCATACAAAGACGGAGAAAGCCAGCTAATAGATGCCCAAAAACAACGGATGTACACAAATATGCTGATTTTACATATTACACATGCATGCACTTCAGTTCAGAATACTCGGATGTGATTAACTTAAATGACAATGATCATCGAACAAATCAATATTATTACATTTAATTGGCAAGCCTGTCTGCCACCCAAGTTGCAGCACCAAGACAAAAAATAAATAAAAATAACAAAACGTCTTTTCTAACTTACCACAAAGATGAAATTGAAGAGAAAGACGAAGAATTTGACGAGAGACGTGGCACACCCCATTTTGCTTCTTTTATCCGTGAACTCGAGGGGGATGTATGTATTCTGTTTAGGCAGGGAGTCGTCTAAAATAGAATAAGTACAATTTTAGTTCAGGACAATTCTTGGAAAACAAAGAATTATGAAGAGCACGTTGTTGAGCGGGTGAAGGACAGAGAGGAAATGCGGTGATGATGTGAAGATGATGGTGGTGGTGCTGCATGGTGGCTGGCTTTGCTTTTCCTTGCTTTGCTGGTCAAAAGTTAAAAAAAAACGACAAACAGACCGTCACTCTTCCAATCTATCTGCCATGCCAACAACGGAAAAGGACAGGCTCAAAGCCACACACGCACACCAATAAATGGAAATTAGATGAACCAATATACAAAATTACTGAAAACGATATTACTAATATAGTAGTAGTGGTTTATAGTACAATAGATTTTTTAGGACAGCCAACCCATCTAAAACCACATTATTAAGATGACTCATCACCAAAAAAAGGTTTAAAATATATGACATAATAGAAGAATTCAACCACACCCACGAAAAGTGTGTAGATGTAAAGGATACGTAAAGGTTTAAAGGTTAAACATTTAACCTCTTCGATAATGATATGAGTTGTATACAAATGATCGGTATTGAATTGAGTCTCAATTTCATGGATTCCAATCGAAATACTTTCACTGCTGTAAAACAAATTCTTTGTTGTAAAAAAAATCTCGTGAATATTAATAATGATGGACCGAGAAACAGTCTCAATTTCTAGAACGCTTAAAATAATTAATTAACAGTCGAACCCAAAAGAGATCAATAGTGACTCACTTATATTCCTCTCTTTGTTGAATGCACCCTTGTTCAGTCAGTACCAAAGTAATTACTGTATCACGCAAATTGACACTACTTAGATAAATGAATTCAGGACGAATAATAATATTTTTGGCGAAAAAAGAGATTTACCTAGATAAGCCTCCTTCCGTCCTGCCTGTGAGTTATACACACCTATGTTGATGCAACAAGTTCTGCTCGCTTTGTAAAAATGAAGCAGGTCGGTTTGCTTAAAAAAAGTTTGATGACTGGACTGGATAGATGAGAATTGAGGGTGCGACAAATAATACTCTGTTGATATACCCACCCACCAAACTAACAACAACGCTCCCCCAAACTCTTGCACATAGCTTATACTCTATTGCAAAGGGGATTATCAGACAGGACAACCAACAGGTGAATATACTTGTTTACCTGGTGGGGAAAATAGATATCAGTCCAGCCCAGATAGTGAATAATAATAATAAGTATGCGAATTTCTGCAGGGATTTGTAGCAAATTCAATATGCTTGCTTGGTTAAAACGAGGAGGTGTAAAGAAGGATAAACCGAGGTGAGGAGTACATATTTATACGTTGTATGCTTATATCGAATGGATTATAGCAAAAGAACTTGCTAAATAAAATGACTGGAAGAAAAGGGTTGAATGGTGGAGAAGCAGCATCTAAGCAAAAGGGTTACTTTTCAATCTGAACAACATTAAGAGATAAACTAACTTATAACATGTACTGCATATATGTATGTTGTATGCATCTGCATGTATGTATGATGTTCTAAAATGCACTTCATAGTTGTTTTTTACCGGAGGAATGCCTACATTTAACTTGTGCACTTACTTATACACTCATTCATATGCAACCAAGTTGGATGTTTTGTACCATTGAAAGGAGGAAAGAAAGATAGTTGATAGTATGTAATAGATTTTGTCATGTTTCAATATTTGCGTTGAGTAAAGCAAGTTCTTATCTCACACGCCATGGTTGATGGTATGGGATTTCTCCTTCAAGCCTGGAAGAACTTTTAATGACATTTTAGGTAACCTTGCAATCCAGCTCCAGAACATTCATGCAATCTTTAAATGATTTCGTGTCTAAAACGCAAATTTTAATGAACATCATTGTAACTAATGTAGTCGTAATAATCCTTGATATCTGTCAATCGACATTCAATCGGGTTTAGCGTTTATGCCTCATGTCAACTTTCTACGCTGAATTGCTGATGTACATATGTATGTACATAGATTTATCCAAATTCGTTTTGCATAAACAGTATAGTATTTTAAGCTTCACTTTTTTGGTTGTACTAGTATATGGAGAAATTGATACATTATATTATATTGGTTTGCTAATGCCGATTTGATAAAGCGTTTTAGTTTGCTAATTGTGCACAAGAATTTGACTATTCGAATAAAAGAAGCTCATTTTCGTGTAATACGTTATGACATAATAATAATAATAAAAATAATTTATCCTCATTTATCAAACCAATCTAACACAATGATACTATTAGAAAATATTATTACATGATTGTCAACAGCCTTGCATGCCGGTATCCCGTATCCTCTGATATCTGAAATGACTATACTAATACTTACTTAGTAAATCACATTCTTAAAGTCATACATATCAGTCATCCTTAAAGTCACGAGCAAGAGTTACGTTACGTCATTAACCAACGGAAATCAAAATGAAGTGATGACTCATCACTGACGAGGATGTTTGTTTGAGCATTGTATTGGAAATTAGGATTAATAAATTCAATATACATAATTTACTAACATGATCAGTATATCATTGAGTCATTATTTTGGTAATTATAATTTAACTGAACTAAATATTAGTGAAAGGAAATCAAAGGATTAATTGATAATCAAATTACGCATTACAGAGAATTATTGAGCTGATTCTGCCGATTTTAATAACAATTGAAGATTTATTTAGTAATGTAATTGTGTAATTCATTCTGTCACGGTATTAGCGACTTATACATAATTTAAACTCTTATTATGTACATATAATAATGATAATTAAACATAATCACATAAAAACCATGAGCCAGCATCTGGAGTCGGGGGTATTTTGTTGGTATTATGATGATTTGTGATGTTGAGAACTAAAGAAGTGTTAATTTTATTGCTTTGTTATTCGTAAAATGAAAGTATTGGATTACAAATAATTACCGCATTTATAAGGAGCTAAACACGTTCAAATGCAAAGTAGACAAAACATATTTTATTGGTATCTGACAAGATTACTTTTATTTGCTTTGGTTGGTGTGTTACCATTATTTAAAATCTTAAGCACCATAATAAAGGTCAAATGAAGTATTTATGGTTTATTGCATCCTACTACATCATGTGTGGATTTGTCATGAGGCTTTGTTTGTATGTGAAGCAAAAGGCCAAATATACTAGTCTCTCTCAAATATTGATAATTTGAACCCAAAATATTTGTTGAATATACATAAATCGATGTATTATTGGAACTTTTATTTTTAATAATTTGAATGGTCATACGTACAAACTTTATTCGTAAAGTGATTATGATATGGCATAATCTATTAATGGAGAATATACGTAGTATAGTTCTATTGAAGTTACAATATATGTAGAAAATGAAAATACTGCATATGTATTATGCAACGTATGATGCTAATAAAATAATAACTACAGAAGACAAGCACAAGATACAATGATCAGGTTTTGTTGATTGAATCAAATTTTCATTGGATGATCTGTTTATTTTGCGGGTTGAAGAAATAACATCGTGAAGGCAATATCCACGGAAGTTTAGCATGTAATATGTGCATCATGCACTTTGTGTAAATGAAAATCCTTAAATATTTTAGCCCCACATTTCCTATAAAGAACATATTGGTCATTGTTTTGCATATAGTTTTGCGGAATTCAGCCTGTATTCCACAATGGCCCTTTCTCGTGATCAAGTTGTTTTGACCGAGAAATCTTTGAAAACGTTCTCATCTGCCATTCAATCTATAATTCAGTCGGTAGAGAAAGTTGTTTCTGAAAGTGGGATAGAGGAATTCGTCAAGAAAAACACGAGAATGTTCTTTGGAATGTTTACGGCTTATGAAGAACTGTGGCGAGCATGTGAAAATAAGTCAGAACAGGAGAACCTGGAATTTCTCAAAAAGATTTCCATTGCTGAAAAAAGCAACAACGAGTTCCAGGAAGCGGTGGAAGATTTTTTTCAGTCTGAACACAAATATGACCGTTTATTAGAGCAGTTGGATCAACAGCTCAACTCTACTTCTTGTGTTGAGGGGAACTTGATGGAATTCAAGCTTCAAAGCCTGGATCATCCTGAACTCAATCCGAGTACTGGGGACATCATATCTGAGAAAGGGTCAAAGTTTACTTGGGTCATGTTTCTTCGACATTTTGCATGATTGCCCTGACGTGACCATGTCACTTCACTAATTTCAGTCAAGGTATTTCTGCATATTATTGATTTGATTATATATCACTAACTATATAACTTTCATCATATTGATGTATTTTTACAACGAAGGATACATTGGCTTCAAATTCAATTGGATGTGAAGTGGTCATCGTTTCATTCGGAAAGAGAGAAGGGGCCTTGCGGTGGAAAGAAGATACGAACTGTCCCTTCAAAATTTATTTGGACCCAAATCGAAAACTATACAACTTTTTGGGAATGCACAGGTCATTGGCTAAGGTAGAAAAGAATGCTTCAGATGAGTGGATGAGCTCAGTATAATTAAGTTTTAAATTGAAGTGTTGGAGTCGGAGTACTAATTCATTTTACGTTGGAGTAATCCTGGGCGGGAGGAAGCTTATAACACCGTATCAAGATATTGAGGATGATCCCTTGCAGATGGGTGGGGATATTATACTGAAATCAAATGGAGATATCTTCAAAAAATACTTGAGCCGATTTCCTGCAGATCGACCCATACCTCAAAATTTTATTAGCGCAATGCAAGACAATAATTAATGGGAAAAGGAAAGCTACCTTTTTTCAAACAAAAATTGGTACTTGGATTCATTTGGTAGATACTTTTATATTGTACAAGTTTCAGTAGTTTGCATTTATGATTGCCTGAAACCAAACTGTGAAAGCAGAGTTTTTGGCATGATGATAATTCTTGTATCTGTATTATGTGTATACTCCTGTCAAACTTATACGAAAGTGAAAGCATTTTACTAACTGATGACTAGTATAGGCACAGTTTACAATTGATTTCGTGAAAAACAATAAATTTTGCAATTTTGAATGATTATTATTGTGTATGAAAGTTGTGGATAGTTTAAGGTTATACAATATGTATTTGGCATACATGGTGTATTGAAATTGCGTTCCAAACTACGTTGTGCAGATTATCATATTCATTTTGACAGTAGATAAACTGGTTTTTAGTTTTTCCTAGATTTATTTGGTGATGGCATTTAGTTTCATGAAAATAAAATAATGTAGCATAGTTGATGGTATTGGTATGAAATTAAATGTGTACTCAAACAATCCCAGAAATAGCATTAGGAATTTGTATTTGTAATTCACATAATTTCGCAATGAATACAATATTTTTTCAGTGATTTTTAATGTTTCATTTTTTTGGGAAGTGTCAGCAAAGGATTATATAAGTTAAAGGAAGCACCATTTTTCACACTATTACATATGTAATGCTATTGAATACTGCTCAATTGACGGTCATCCTTTATATTTTATTGCACAAGTACTCTGGTTCTGTTTTATAGCATAACACGATTAACATTTTTGTTGTAATTATATAACAACAACGACGCAAGAATTAAAATGTAGAAGTAATTTCAACTTTTTCTAAGACTCTACAATTGATGTGTTTAACGCTTGACACTTATTTTCACAAATAAGTTTTGTCATTCCTCTATGATTGACTATGATTTAAAAATACAGTATTTATCTGGAATCTTTAAACTGGCAAATTTTTTTAACTCATGACTGACTGAACCCATTTTAAGAGCTTAAATGTTATCCATATCTGGATAAGATAGAAATCAGTCGAACCCATGATTACAGATATAACAATAAGTTCTAGATATCTTTCACAACATAATTTATGATACATAAATAAAACTAGGTACGAAGCACCTCGAATGTTTAAATTGGGACCGGATGTCCAGCACTTAGATAATATTTCTGTATTTACAAAAAATGCTAAGCGTAAGTAATGTATAAACTATAATAATAATAAATCACATACAGTCACTAGTACCCTGAGCATCACAAACAATATGGCCACTCAGGTCAATCGTATCATCTCTGGATTGAAAATGCGATATGGTTTTCATTATTTCATAATAATTCTACAATTAATACAGTATACTATAACAAAGGTATTTCGGTATAGACACATAAATTGCATAAATGATTATTACTATTATAATGACAAGGATAAGGAACCTACTTTTCTGACGTACAGTTAAAAAATAGTTCTTTGAAGAAGCAATATGCTTGGACTATGTATAAAAACTTAAATGTATAGTGATTTACATCCCATGATTTATGCTACTAATAAAATTAATTCCGACATTCATCACACAAAGCAACAACGGTATCTCAAATCACAGTCATTAACAAGGTCAACTATCTTTTTACTACATTTTGGCTGTATAGTTTCTTTATGACATTCGCTGCATCAGTGTATTTTCTCTGAACATAAGTAATACTGTCATTGCTACAAAAGACATGTATTATTATATGTTTTTGTTAATTTTAGGGCCCTACTCTAAGTACCACTTTATCTCAGTCCACTTTTGTGAAAACTATTTTCGTGAATTGTACAATGAATGATTGCACTATAAATATCTTTGTCATAATTCAGTATGTGGCTGATTGAATCGGTGTCAATTTGTAAATTTACCATGTCTAAAAAATAAACTATATACTGGCGTATTTCCAAATTTTGAATAGATATTTGTATGTACTTTTGCACTTAATCGTCTATTTTTTAAACGCATGCACTTCAACTGCAGATTTTAAATTAAAATTTTCTAATTATGGTATGAATGTTTATCCTTGTGTATACCCTCGTTGTCTGAATCCTGCACTAATTTCCTCTATGGTCTTGCCCTTAGTCTCTGGCACCTTAAAATATGTGAAAACCACAAAGAAAGCTAACAATCCTGCGAAGATGATGAAGACGTAAGCATCCACCAAGCCCTACAAATTTAAAGAGTAACACTTTAATATCTAATGCGATTTAAAAAAATTAGCATTGAATTTTGGTTTTCACGTTACCAAGAGTGGAAGGAAAGACAATCCGACAACAAAGTTGGCAATCCAATTCACTGCAACAGCAATAGATGTGGCCATTGGTCGAGCTCCCTGAGAAAATAATTCAGATACCAAGAACCATGGAATGGACCTAGTAAGAAGGATAAAGCAATAGTGCACTCATGCCATAATTTGTAAAATAATAAAATAATGATAAAATAGTCATGTAACTTACCCTGGACCGGACGCGAACATCACCACGAAGAAAATGACCAAAAATATACTAATGTATGATATCCATCCGACACCCTAAAAAATATATTAATCAGTGATAATAAATAGAAAAATATGACATTATTAGTAATTATATTATCAGTAATTATATATACCTTGAATTGAATGCAAAAGAACAACAGAATAACATCAATGCACCTGAAAAAAAGCATAAAGATTTCAATTTAGACAGAGGCAGAGGACAAAATGAAAATGATATGGTCCTTAATTTATTTATTTATGTAGTTTAGACCATTAGTAACTTGGTTTTGTACTCACATTCCAGAAAGTCCAAAGAGCATGAGAGTCTTCCTTCCGGCTTTTTCCACCATGACAAGGGAAACAACGGTCATGATTACCTGCAAATTAGCGTTGGTCCAATATCAGTACCAGTTATTTAAAATATCAATTTCATCACAGAATTACATTGCATGTCCCCATTCCAAGAGTTGCCACTCGAGCAGTATTTTCGTCCAATCCTGCAGACCTGAGTATTCAAACATATCATAGATGATATAACCGTCCAATAAGTTTTTAGATGTACATTTACAACATTGTGGAATATTGAATTTACGTAAAGATCTTCGTCGAGAAGAAGATGACGGCATTAATTCCTGAAAGCTGTTGAGCTATATAATAAAAATATATTATTAAACACATTTTGATTATAATTAGCGAGAAAATTAATTTATTTCTTGCATCGCCAGCAAAATTAACTACACTTTACTATGATGAAACATAGTGATTTCATCTATATGATGAAATAATAAACATAAAATTATTTACCCAACATCATCATGCAGGAAATGATCAATGGCATTCGAAGGGCGGGGCTGCACAGCATTTCTTTCAGAGTGACCTGCGAATCAAAATAATTATATATAAAAATCATTAAAAAAGTTAACTTATAAATCTGACTGAATTACCGTGGGCATAGATTTCATTTGTTCGTATTCAGCACGCATCTCATCAAGTTCATCATGCACTTCAATAGTACCCCTCAGCCAGGTCAGAGCTACATGATTTTAGATAAACATAGCTTAACCACATTTTCTTCCCTAAAAGCAAAAAAAACTATTTTGTGTTGTAACAATAACGTACCACGCTGTGCCTCAATCTCTTTTCCCTTATTCAACAAAGTGAATTTAGGACTTTCCGGGCAGAGAGGAAGGGTACAGATCTGGAAGAATGCTGGGATAATTGTAGCAGACAGCAGCCATGGCCATTTGCTTTCGGTCCCTAGAAGTCCTTCAAGTCCAAGGATTTGGGATACCAGGATGGAAATTGTGACCACCTAGTTTATCATGGATCTTAGTAAATATCTCACAATAAAATAAACATTATTATAATTATTGTACCAATTGGTACATTGTTCCGACAGCTCCGCGAAGATGCATTGGGGAAATCTCTGCGAGGTACATGGGTGCCAGACCTGCGTTCAATCCAGAGTTAAATCCAATGAAGAATCGACCAGCGATAAGCATTTCGTAGGATCCGCAGGATTTGGCAAATCCTTCCAGAATAACTGCAATAATTACTGGCACATTGTTCCACAACAGTCCGTTTTTCCTGTTGGTTACAGTGATATTTAAAGTATTTCATCCATATAAAACGTATAAATAGATTTATTACCGTCCAAGCTTATCTGCAATTAGTCCGGTCAGTAAAGCGCCGAAAATACCACCAACGCAAAAGATTGAAACCGTCCATGACCAAATAAACGTTATTCTAGATTCTTCCATGTATTCTCCAGTTCGCTCAAAGTTTGTTTCATTGATGAATTGGGAAATGAGCTGAAAATATTTTTATATATGAATAAAGCATCGTTATGCCTCTTGATCTTTTGAACATTTTCATCACACTTTTTAGACATTTTATTCAAACACTGTAGTATAAATCACATTTTATTAAAAAGTACGAAATTAGTCTTTGTTTGTATCAATAGTTAAATTGCCCTATAATTAATTTTCCAAAGTCTATTAATTCCATACAAATATAATTAGGGCCGGTTTGTAAAAATCAGTCAGTAATTCTTTTCGATGAAGCAGTTCTACCCCAATACTTGCTTGCTTATTGATACTGCATAGATTTACTTCTTGCCAACCTAACCTATCATAACTTACTTTTTTAAGATTCTGGAAATACTGGAATATCCTTCACTACTATCAGCATGCCATTTATGCAAATCAGCGATAAATGACTTGAC
This sequence comes from Folsomia fimetaria, assembly GCA_034695645.1. NCBI lineage: Eukaryota > Metazoa > Arthropoda > Collembola > Entomobryomorpha > Isotomidae > Folsomia > Folsomia fimetaria. The sequence continues at coordinate 16,649 of JAQFZJ010000166.1, read as the reverse complement.
GAAAAAGGAAAATTGTCTTTTAGACAGAAAGGTTACACAACTGCTCAATCCTCGGCGCCAGTGTGTCAATTATATAAAATTTTATAGCAAAGCCGGTTAAATGTGGAAAAAAGGTCTTGTAATTTAGCGAGTAGTCCAGTAGATTTATTGTAATGACAGTGTCGGTGCAATTATACCAGCCTTTCATTTATAAGCCATTCTTACTGCAACAAAATTTAATCTGTGTAAATTAAATACCTACTTGCATTGGGACACTGAATTGTGACGCCAACCCATCGTCGGTAGCAAAAATTGGCAATTGGCATCAACCATAAATACGTCGTAGTTGTTTCAAACCATTATTGAATATGGAATAATCTCATTCTATATACGAGTTTAACTTTTAAGAATGCGAAACTAATATACATATTCACTTCAGATCTACAGTATCCAATTCAAGTTATAGTACATTTACGTCAGAGCTTGCACAGGTATATAGCATTGCCAGAACGCCACAATTTTAAATTATGAAAGGAAGAAGCTGGCAAATCTCCCAACTGAATGAGTCGTCGGGGACCCCAGGAAAAGGAATTTTTAAACATTATTTTAATTCTCGAGCTTGTCCAAATAAATTCAGGTCTGGCTTTCGTTTCCTCAATGCATCAGTTTGTTGTGGTGTGGTATTAAAATAGCATACTTGATACTGCATGCCAAACATTCAGGACACACCCAAATGTTCATAAAGTTCAAAGCCAAGACAAACTTTGGACCAAATTCGTGGGTTGTTAAAGCAGTTCATGGTCATGAGCTGGCACATATATCCTCGTGCACCAAAACGTGTAAATAAAAATGTCATGAGGAGAAAATTATGATATATTTTAACTCACTGCTTGAGGTGCATTAACGACCCCTGTGTTGTATCCATGTTGAAAGCTGGATCCAAATGCAGCTGCAGCAATTGCGAGAGCAAGTTTTCCAGTAACTCCCTGTTGAAAAATTAAAAAGTACATCATAAAATTAAAACGTAACTTTTTAATTGTAAAAGTTAATCCGGTATGTATTTTCATTATAAATAGAATGATAGAAGCATGGTTGGTCTATTTTAGAATTAGCGCATGCAAATTCATTACAATAAACCATTGGCCGTTTTAAACTGTGAAAACTACGTGGTGGTAATAATTATCAATCAATAATTAAAAGTAAATCCGAAGCCCCCTTTGTAATACAATTGCAGTTTCAAAGATCCCAAGCTTTATTCCAAATTAACACCTATATAATAAATTAATCTATTTATCCTAACTTCTGCTCTGTACGACTTTAATAGTTTATGACGTGAATGGCATTACGTGCACACGTTTCAAGTGGTGAATTTAATAAGTGTGAATCAAAAATCAAACTGATTCTAAAATTTAAGTTTTATATTCCATATATATTCTGTCCTGATCTGATGGACTAGATATTCCATATCAATAGCGTTAATAATATCCCAACTTTACAACAATTTGAAACGCACCGATCTTCTAACATACGGCATAATATATTATGCAGTAGAATCAGAATCACACGACACTGCTAGTAGTTGCCAGCAAGAGGATTTCTGGGGTCGAGGTCAAGACCCCGTAGATTTTTGCACTCAATCTTTATTAAGATAGGTGTCAAGCTTAACTTTTCTGGATGATGCAAAATTTTATGCATTTATGCCAGAGTCCAATGCATGTAGAATACAAAAAAAGGATGTGTCGTACGATTATGTATAAGTATTATTCTCAGAACTTCAGGGGTTCAGTTTCAATAACTCTATTTTGCAAATAGCAAATGTTGCAATTCGTAACATAGACGGTTTCAAATATCGAGTAACAATATTATGTTGTATTTCGCATGCATGCAAATTTTTTATACTAGGAACGACTCTGATTGGATAAGCAAGTAGGTGTCGTCCAACAAAATAAACATTTTGGAACGGAGCCAGACGTGCCAGACACTGAAATTTACAAAGTTGTGTTCTACAATACCAATACCTACATTTGGGCTCCAATACATTTATTCATAAACCAATTAAACGTATCTTAAGGACAACGACACACGAATTGCCAAGTCGAAGGTGAAATATAGATTCTGATCACTGCACTGACCAGCGTACCTCTTAAAATTTAAACAGCTTTATGGGGAGGGCTGTCATTACCAAATCAATTTAATGCATAATTCTTTGAATATAATTGCATACATACATTGATTTTGGTAGACAAAACTCATTATCATTTCAATCAAAGTGCAAATCTAATTACAACCATGAAGAACTGCATTTTGTTATGATTGAATGAATGATACTCAAAGACATATATTACTTATTAATAATAAGTTATTATTATCTCTGGAGTTCGCACTTGTGCATCAATATTATTGAAAAATGAACCATTCACTTTGTGTCGAGTATAATTGTGAATGTAATATTTTTTCTCAATTTATTATGTATTACTTACAATTTGAGGTGAAGGCTGTCTGGGCAGGAGTGGAACATTTTCGTCATACTCCATTTAATCTGTTTTCGCAGGATTTGTTACTGTTTGTTATGTAATTTTTTTTCGAAAATTGTACAACCCGGAAAAATTATGGTACGAATCCATACACAAATTACAGTAATGATGAGTTTGAAAGTTTATCATGGTGAATACTTAAAACAGCTGACTTCAACGAGCACATGCGATGTAAAAGCGTAATTTCTGTTAAAGAGATTTCCATTGTTTGTGTAACCATCATCACACGCTCTTCCCATTTTCATACGTATCTGTACATATACATAGTCTTCTGCTATGAAATATTGATTAAGAAATGCAGAATGTCATCTTTAACGCATGTGTGAATGACTTTTAGTCCTGAATTCTCATTCTCTAAATAATCTGGTTTTTATTTTTCGAATTAAAAAATTTTTGCAATCTAAAAATAGAAAATGGCAACAAAGATCTGGATGTAATTCAAAGAAACGCTGCCAATATTTTGTCGCATGACGCTTGTCTTTGAATTTTGGTTGAGTTAGGAGCCACAGAAGAGTAGTTTCATTAATATTGTCAAACAAATGTCTGATTGCATCTAAATATACAGAAATTGGCAAACGCTTTTTGTATCTTATTTTGTTACATAATATGGATAATTTGATATCTGATTATATAACTACATATATTCTTCTTTTATAAGAATAGGAAAATGTGCAAGTAATAAAAAATTTTAGCTGGGCGTATTGATTCCTCTTAAACTCATAGGATATTTTTTAAATGTGTGATGTAAAAAGATTCATTCATCTTAATGCGCAATTCACGAATATATATAAAGTTCGTTTCCTCAACATTTTAAGGGCAAAACAATTCAAAGGCAACATACAACTAAAATTTGCATGTACTCATATATAATAATTTATAGGAAATTGTGGGATGCAAGTGAGACAAATTCAAAAAGCGTCAATGTTTCATATAAATATGAGATAATGTTTAACTAGTTGTTTAATATATGCTCTGGAGTCAATGTATAGAAAATTTTTCATACCGGAACTCTCTTGATGACCATCCTGAAGAGATTTAGATATTTACGACACTCAAAGGTCAATAGGCACCAAATCTGATACTGTTGACGATCTCCAATGCACAAGCCTTGTGAAAGGATGAAGTTCAACAAAAAGTTGAATGCTTTGAGCTGATCGAGTTTTCAATTCTATAACTTCTTATCACAATTTCGTAATGATCCCTTGTCCGATGTACAGGTTTTGCCCTCGTGAGTTTATGTGCTTCAGTGCAGAAAAGACCGACTTCACATTAAAATGTCATGTTTTACTGATTGATAAATTGCAATCAATACTGAATGCCGAGATTAATACGAGACGGAAGTGTGTTTATTTTGCACAATTACCAATTACTCTGTCAACTATATGTGCAAACAAAATTAAATCAGTGTCACCAAAACTGGAGTATATTTGATATCACTTTATAAATAATTTAATTATTCAGTGACTGATAATGAGACACTCTCCAGATAAGATATATATTTTGTTGGCAAGTTCAAATTGTAGGTCTACTTGCAGTGATTGCAATTTTACGATCAATGCAGCCGTTAATTCTTAACGTAAAGTTGCACGAGGAAAGGAGAGATTGATACTGTGCAGAAAATGCAAAATTCTCATGTACTTATAGCATTAGGATTGCATCAGGATTCGCGAGTTGCAGATTCTCTATTTTAGCATTGTGTATGTATCTTCATATAGGATCTACAATATTGAAACTTAAAGGAAAGCTAGCCCAAGCACATAAGTGAACCGAAATTTCAACTTATATCGTATTGCAAATCCTGTCCTATGCTAAGCAAAAATTAGTAATCCACTGTGTGCGATATATAAACCCAGATTTTGCTCTGGATCTTTGACGCTGTTCATTTGATACGGATAGGATCATTTCGGTTTAGAAGATTTGGCAAAGTCGCTATTTACGTCTTTACTTCCTCCGCGTTTTACACATTGGGTTATTCGTAGATGCATTTCATCATTTTCATCACGTCAAAATATAGATTTTAGCAAAAATCGAGTTTTAGATATTTGCGAGTTGGATGAGATAATATAGTATGCCGTCTAACAACGAGAAATGGGATTGTGGGACTTTATTGCGACAAATGATACGACACTGACTAAATTGACCGCTTATCTCTTTCTTATCAAACGTGTCTTATCAAACGTATCTTAATATTTAAGGTTTACTAGACGCAATTAAATTACCAGTAATCTTGCAATTACATATTGATAAGAAGAAAACATTTCATCCAACACGACACTATCCCACATAATTATACTTAATGACTAATTTTAAGTCGTGCATATGAAATTTCAAGTAGCAAGTGGGATATTTTATGCTAAAAGGTCACCAATGGTAAAGTAGGTTGCCAATTGCGATTTGGACATTTGTAATCTACTTAATTTCTTAGAAGGGTTGTAATTATTGCTAATCATGTAGTTGTTACATTGGCCATTCGTCAAACATCAAAAACAGTCCATCGTCAAAAAATATGTGATATCGGATTGGTTATGAACATACATGTCCTCATTATTTCGCATTTGCCATTTTTGTATCAGGCCACAATCCACTCTTAATGTGCGTGGACAGGGGCATACACCGGCTGAATGGTTGATTCAATTGAACGATGAATACCCGAACACTTGTTCATTTTTTGTCATTTTTGTCTTCAAACTTTTGCCAAATCACTTGAACAGTTAAATATTTTAAAATTAAATTGTAATTAATAACACAGATTTGTCTTGTACGTATGACGCTTTTTATAGTCCCAATTGTAATTGATACTCATAATTGGAATAACATATTTCAAATGCTTACCTTCTGTTGTCCATCATTGTGAGGATTTATAGGATTACTATCCTAAAGGCAGCATGGAATTCAACGATATTTTATATATTTTACTTATACAATTTTACATATACGATATGTATGTATATGCGTTTCACACAGGAAATATTACTAGAAAACAGTGAATATCCATGATGCATAAAAATAATGGAATTTTTTAAACTTTGCATATTATGATCCCGTCAATTATCAAAATTACAATAAATAAACAACCAATAAATCAATTAGAAATAATATACTATTCATTTCATACACATATGTGTGACCTATAAACTTGAACACGTGGATAAAGCGAAAGTGGAGTACAACCTAAATTGATACATCCTTATTGTGGACACTGTTATACAAGATGTTGCTGTCATTTCTGGAGCAAAACTCTACAAAACAATTATAGGGTGCTGATGTTGTTATTGATGTTCTTGGACTGCTGGTAAACATGGGCAATTGCTTAACTAAATATTCCTTCATGACGCATGATTATGACGGAGTGCCTCTCCATTATCCTAATTGATTTTCCACCAAATGTGTGTAAATATTATTTATGCAGATACATATCTTCCCGAATAAACTGATCCCAGAAATTAAAAGTGCTACTAATGAATTCAAATCAACTACACTTAATCAAAATTTACCTGTTGGTTGCTGTCGTCGCTCTGCATTAAACATCACAAGAAAGCAGCGTGTGAATTAAAAATGTAAATCCATAACTGAACCCACAAAAATATAACATTTTAGATAAGAAATTTTTTAAAGAAGTCATGATTGCATACCGACATCCTGATTGATTCTAATGTATATTAACTAGCTTTGAATTTCACAAACACAGTTGGAAATTTAAAATATTAACAATGAGTTATTTTACTTACAATAGGCTATAATAGGCTATAGAAGGCTACTTTATAATTGTGAATTACAAAAGTGAAGTAAATTGCAATTCATGTATAAACCTGGTGAAGTTATTGTCCCGTATCTTGCCCAAAACTTACTACGCGAAATGGAAGTGTATAAAGGAATAATATGGGTGAAAGTTGTGCGTTTCGTTTCGTCATGAAAGTTGGAAGGTTGTTCGGTTGGGATTCGCAATATGTAGAAAGAGAAAGCAGTATACATACCTATACATATACATTGGTTATAAGAGAGAACAGAGAACTAGGTTGCACGAATTCGAACCCATCCATGCTTCCACAGATTCGCAAAGTTCAAAGCTATGGCGAATCAATATTTTCCCTAGTTTTGGCTTTCGCTCTTCTGCGCTGTAAATTATAGCCTGTAATACGCTTACACATTTGTGCTTATGTAGCTTTACTATTTATGAATTGGTTAGTAAATAGTAGGTGGGTTGAACCTGTGTTATGAAAATAATCGTTCATCTGGTTTCAGTTTATATCAAAGTTTACTTTCTTTTCTCTTATACTCTCACGCCCAATGTTTAGATAAGCATGGTATAAATTTCCACGTTCGTGGAAACAAAGGAGGATCAAAATCATTATTTACAGTGGATAATGTTATCATTTATATTTGTTTATTTTTTTGGTGTTGATGATTCAAGGAATTTGAGGACATTTTAAAATATAAATTGACATTTACTAATCCGGACGGATTTACTAATCCTTCATCAAGTCGCATACAATCACAAAAATAAAGGTTATGTACAGGGTAATTTTTAAGTTTATGTTAGGAATACATAGTTCAAGTTGCAAAGTTGTTCTCGTTATCATTTATATTTGTTTAATTTGCAAATCCAATTACATGGTAAATTTTTTAAGATTCTGTCCTTTTCTGACAGAATATGTATTGATATTCTACGGAGGAAGTTTTTCATCTTACGGAAATGGATGTACATAGAAAATGATGCGAATTTGACTTTTATAGTAATCTTAAAAGGAATTTTGGCTTGGGCAGAAGTGTGACGTTCATCACGGTGATGACGCAACTGCATCTTATGACATAGCCGGACATTAAATTCTTCCTTCCGGTTCACATTCGGAGCGGTTCGAGTCGTGTGTTTTTTCATGCTAATAATACTAGTAATGTGTATTTGTCTCATTATTTAGCACCACATTGTATGTTTATGTCTATGATGCTCATCTGCCTCATCTCATGACTTGTTATAGAAATAAATAATGCGACATCATTTGTAACACACAAGTCATGTGAAGCGATTTTAGTTTATTATCTTCGACCAATCATGCGTTGGCAAATTTTAGTTAGGAATTTGCAATTTGCAACTGAATAGCCTTTGTTTTTACTATAAAGCTATACCACATTACGTATCTCATATTTTAATTTTAGTGTATGTATGTATGTTAAAATTACATACGAATATTTTCAGTTATTCTCGTATGCTCTCTCAAATTAAATCCGCCCACACACCCTATATAATTTAATGCTATTCTACGCGAATTAGAAACCACCGAGTTGGAGTGAAAAGAACATTTCAATTGCCCATCCTCTAAATTAGCCAATGAAAATCTGGCAATGTTTTCCTTGCGAATCGATTACTACGCTCAAACATTAATATACTCGTAATTATATTAGCTTTGCACATTCCAGAAGAAAGAAAATAAGAGGTCGACGCTTTATTAGTCGTGAAACACTCTACCCACGTAGTACAGATATGTACGAATTTAATTCAAAGGTTTACTAGCGAATTCGTTGACCAACCTAAGTATTTGAGGGAAATTAGATATTTCCACAATGTATTCACAATAATAACTTTGAGGAAAGAAAATAGAAATAAGTACATGAAATTAATTGATTTTAATAATTCTTTTAAAGAAAATATGCATGTTATGCAAAACTTGCATATATCCTTTAAAAATAGTCAAAAGTTTGTAATAATGATGCGTAATTATCCAACAAGGAGGGTCCCGTTTTTCATTTATATTTAAAATGATCAAAATCAGAAAGCTTACAACGGGTGCAATATGTACTCCTGGACGGAAAATGGGGGTGGTGTCTTCCCTCATGAAATCTGAGGAAGACGACGCATTGGATGTCAACCCTGTTTTGTCTGGGACGTCCAAGAATCTCAAATTGCCATCATCCCCTCGATTAAGGGCACGTAGCTCATCCCCTCGTCGTTCAGGGGAATAATCACGTTCTAGTCTATGCATGATGGTCGATGTTCCTTATCCTTTGCAACCAGACTTGTATTATTCAATTGCAGAGCCCTTTCACGCCTAAAGTCTCTTTCTGAGTCGCAAGCAATGGGAAGAACAAGAACTTTCGAAATTGCAGATATTTCACCTACAATTATTAAATTGACGCTTTCTTGATCCGGTTGATATTCACACTGAAATTTTGCCACCGTCCACAAACGGTTTGGACGACTAACAATGAGGAGACCCATAAGTGTGCCAAAATTTGTTGGCTCTTTTCAAGGATATGGATAGAATGACGATATTAAAGCTCTGCGCATTTTGTTTAAAACATACTTGTTAAACGGATGTGAGTAAGTATGAGTAGTGGTGTAGTTAAAATATAAACTCGGTGGGTATATGTAATCATGTTTGTTTTTGCAACACCGAAAAACGGACGGTTAATATTGTGCTTATAGGTAAAATTATTATGATGCAAATTATATAATGACTTGCATGCATATGCTGAAACCTACCTCAACATGTTTGCATGAAAATTGGGAACGCATGAAAATATTATATTTGTTAAAATGAACAAACGTTCCTTCATTTACAAGAAAATGATGAAATGAAAACAAGGGTACTGACAATAAGTTCCCAAGTGTAACTGAGGATGTCAGTGTGATATAATTCTATCTAATTGAAAATGTTACAGATATACATACTATAGTAAAGTTGGCAGTTGGAAAATGGAACCCGAATTTACTTTGGCCCGGACTCTTTCTCTACACCTTCACACCATTAGCCCCACCTTTTGTATTTAGAAAATAGAATTTTGCTGATGATAGATTTATACAAACATTGACCCGAGTGATACGGTCATCAAACTTTCTTTCTATCTTAGTTTTACTTCTGAAACCATGAAGTGAGCCACAAATTGAACCATTTAATAGTAACACATTTGCTTCAACCCAATTATTCTTTGATTACGTTCAAGAACAATGTATGCACAACTAATGGAAAACAACTGAGTCAAATTAATTATTCGTGACAAATAAAGAAATCTCAATTCGTAAGATACCTGGATATAGCCCCAAGTTTATTACTTCTAATTTATAAAAACAAAATTAGAATTATGTTGAAGGTAATTCGCTCCAGCAATTGAATAGAATCGCCCTCACGCATTTACAACTTCAACTTGGTTCGCCTCCAGTGACGCCTCTTAGCGTTGTACCTAAATAATACAAAAGTCATTTATAATTCATTTATGACATTTACAAGTTTCACATTTCAATAATCCTTTTTATTTTTACTCACCGAATGGTATTTCCCGTCCTCATTCTGATCCACTGTGGAATGGGACGATTCTGGTTCATTTTTTTGGAAAGCTTTCGCTTTATCCTTAAGGTTTTATGAGCCGACTGCAAGACAATTAAATTCATCAATTAAATGTCACAATTTATGTAAACGTAAACCCAACTTCCTATACAATAAACTACAATTCTATCCACGAAGTAATGTATTAAACAGTCGAAAGAAATTATTCCTTTCCTGATAAGCCCCTATATATTTCGTTATTTTTATTCCCATTCAATTTCAACTACCTCCGATTTTGATTACGATTCAATCAATCTTGGTCCCCTCTTACCACTCCCCCACCACCACCACCCCTTCAGGATGATGTATACACCTCAGAAGTATAAAATTAACGACAGATTGCTTACCATTTTGTAAAATTGTCACCAATTCTGAGATGATTTCGGGAACAGATAATTGATGAACGTGGTCCGGTCTGTGTGTGATGGGAAGAAGTGAGCAGGCCGTGTGGACGAGTTACCATTGTGAGGAGAAGGTGGCGTGGTGGTTTTATGTTTGAGAGTAGAAGTATCTCATCCAGCCCAGTCTCATATTCCTCATCAAGTGTAGCACATCTCATATTATGACTGACTAGTGGAAATAAATACCATGATTTTGGTCATTTTATTATTATCTCAATTTCATAAGACAAAGCCCTTTATTTAATTATATTATTACTATCGGATATATTGTAGTTGAATGGTGTTAGTTTCGTATCAAAATCAACGTGTAAAATATATGGATTCAAAAATATCAATATAATACAAAAATATCTTTTGTCGTTATGAATTGTTTGAACATTTGAACCCCTTATGTAGTCAATTATGTGTACATAAATTGAGTTAAATGAGTTGAATTAAGTCCAAATATGCTGGAATCTGAAACAAGTCCACTTCTGCTAAGAATTTGGCTTTGATTACAGATTATATACCTGTATTACATGGCATGAAAACTAATACTTCAATTAATTTATTAATTGATAGAGGATTATATTACTATGATTTACGGGTCGATTCAAAGACGGACAAAGACAACAGTACAATTATCAATGAGCTGTGTAATTAATGTTGGTACTCTAATAAAAGAAGACATACATGTATGACTGACTGAATTATGTATCATGTCCTTGGTGGTTATATGTATTAATTATTTTACAAGACAACTATAATGTAAAATGCAGTGCAATGTTTGAATATGGAAATGAGAATCAATATATCTCTACTGGTTTATGACCTGAACGCTTGAATGCCCGTTTACCGTATAGCTTATGAATAATTATTAGTTTAAATTGAGGGAACCGTAACTGTGTGCTGTTTTGTCTTATGTATTTACAATCCTTGATGGCCAGAGTGCTTTTGTTGTTGGAACAGTTTCTCTCGAAAATCGATCGCGAATGTAATAGCAAAAACATAAAGTTGAGAAATCAAGTCATTCAGATTTTGGACAATTATATTTTTAAATGCAACGACGCCAACCTATTTTAATCTTGTTGCCTGTCGCGTTCCGTCCAGAATGTGGCTGATTAGAATTTTCAAAAAGAAACTACGCCCGGTTCTAAATGTGTTTTGGATTTTGATCATTTCTTGCTTGACCTTTCTCTTAATGGTGGTAGCAATTTTGCAATTCAGGGATGAATGCTTTCAAGCACACATTCCACCAAATGAAGACCATATTCGACGTTGTGGTATTGTGCTTCTTCAAACTGAAAGAGATATATTAAGGCCAATCTTATCCATTAATAGCGAAAAGGAGGCAATAGCTCCAAAGTTAGATTTTTTAAGGCAGCATAGTGTTGGCAATAATGAAGGAAAGGAAAGAGCAGCTCGAGAAATTTTGGTGAGTTACACTACTTTGTACAGATAATATATTATATACGTATATGCTAATTATTTAGTTTACCACATCGCATGTATAACACAGGCCGTCCGCAAGCAAGTCTTGGAATATTTTGAATCACGTCGAAATTTAACGAAACAATCATGTTTAGAAATGTTCCGCAAGGAAGACGAATCTCAAAGTCTGACTAATGAACTATCATCCGAAGTATTACCTAAGGCTCAAATATCCAACGAAGGTAAATTTTTCATGAGGGCCACGAATCCAACTAGATGGATATTCTACAAACACAATTCAAGGTATATAGTTGGAAATTCCAAGACCTACATTAATGAATAAATTACACACAAATTTTTTTCCTACGTTAGTCAACTGGAAATGCAATGGTGCCCATTGTACAAGTCAGGATCATCATCATGGATGGCTGTCTTTGCAAAATTGCAGGGAGCACTATCTGATATCACGGAGAGAAAGATTCAGAAGGGAACAATCACCTTTATGCATTTGGCAACCGACTTCCGAATGTTCCATTCCGCAGCTTTTACACGTTTGACCAGAGATAATAAAATTCAAGTCTACACCATGGTTGTAGTTCGGCACCCTTTCAAACGTATTCTTTCCGCATATCGTGATAAGCTTGAGCGAATAAAAGGTCGCGAATATTATAGCAAGACTTTTGGGAAAACTATCATACAAAGATTTCGCCGAGAAAAGGAAATGAAAGTTGATGTTCTTGGCCGAAGTTATAAAATCATGGCGTCGCCTTTGGGAGTAATTTCAAGAATTGATGTACAAAACGCAAGGACTGTGAAGTTAGGTATTAATCGGGGAAGGAGTTTTTCTAATAAAAATGGATTTGGTGACAATACTCCACTCAATAATGTCAACAGGGTTCCCCATAATTTGAAAGTTCCAACATTTGAAGAATTCTGTAAATATTTAGTCACTGTTGACCCAACCACAATGAACGAGCATTGGCGACCGCAGTTTTTGGACTGTTCCCCTTGTCATCATAACTTTGATCTCATTTTAAAAGTGGAAGACATTGAAAAAGATAAACTCCAAGTTCTAAAGCTTTTGGGCTTTGTAAACAAAACGTCCAGAGAATATCAGGAAGTGGAAAGTATTTGGAATCGATGGACCAACCGTAACACAGTCACACATCGTTTCAATGAATCTTTTTATTTCTCACAATTGTCAAATTCTCTCATGCAACAATTATATGATTTATATGAAGCTGACTTCAGACTATTTGATTATATCCCTGATGAGTATTTTGGCATGACGAAGTAAAATGTTGTGGTTTATTGTGGATATTTTGTAAGCAATTTCCTTATTTTTATAAAGAATTATTTTAATAGGTCAATATTTTATTATTTTCATTTGGTTATAAAGTCTGAAGGAAAATTGTGTATTTCGCATTTGTATCGCATCACGCATACCGAATACTGAGCCACGACGAGCAACACGTAACCGGCTATAATTTTTATGAAAATGTTATTCCTTTGCATCCTATCGACTTATAGTTATGATTATGATCGACCTGGACAATGTTTTTGTATATATCGAAACGTGTATTTTTGAAATAGGTCAGAAAGGAGGAAAGTCTCACCTCAAGTATTTTCCAATATACGAACGTTTCCGTATTTTATATGAACCATTAATAACCACAGATGCGTTTATAGTTATTAAACATAATTTAATAGTTACTAAACAAAACATAATAGTTAATTTAAGGCAGTTCGTGCTGCATTGTGAAACGTTTGAGAGCTGCATGTTTAGATTTTTCAGATAATTGGAAAAAAATGATTTCAATTTTTGATCTCATCAACGCTCATCAGGATGCAATTGTTGCATCAATCACTTTTGTACGCAATTTATGTATTTGTCGGTAAATTAAACAATATTTTAACTCCTTGGTTTGATTATAGTTTATTTTTTTATCCAAAGATTCTTGGAGCAGTAGAGACTGGAGTGTGCTCATGGGCAATTCACAAACTGATAATGGATGAACAATTCCTCATTTACATAATTGGACACGCAATGTACAAAAATACTAAAAATCTGCAGGAAGCCATGGCTCATTATTCGTCACTTCGAGAATGTTAGTATTGTATTTTATTAAATCATGTGGAAATAAGTTGGGTACTGAAGCAAATCTCATTTTTTGTATGAACTTTAGATCTCAAAAGTGACCTATTTGAGATTATTAATATAATGAAGGCTGCGTTGAGTGTAGCACTGGTAGCTGGAACATGCTTAACGTTAGGTTCTATGATTATGATGTGCTTGGTGAGTTTATTATGTCAAAGTCCTGATTATCTGAAATGCTGCAATTGTGTGTGATTGATTACTAATAAATAACTTCTTTAGGGTACGAAACCTTATGGGAGAAAGTTATGGATTGTAACATCTACATTCTCCTTCCTTGGACTAGTTGGTGGATTTGGGCTTGCAATGAAATTTTTGGTCCAGAATATTTTGTACATGCAAATATTTTTAGCGACGACAGGAGTTACTGCCTTCCTTCTACTCCATCTTCTCGTGTCCGTCGTCATTCAAGAAATTTATTACTTATGCCGAAGAAAGCGAAATGAATCAAGTCCAGAAACAGCGACCACGTCAACCAATACGAGTTCTGTGGATGCAGAAATGGAAGCAAAACCACAAGTTTCCAATTCCGAAGCTCAGACTCCTTCAATCGCGCTCTATATTCAGGAGGAGTTTCCATTGCCCTCACCACCACCATCCCCACCCACGGAAGTATCGTCGAGTTCACCCTCTGCCTCACAGAATACAGCAACCACTCCCATTCCACAAAGTGCCCTCACACCATCAACCTGAGTCTGGAGGGCTAATGAAATAATAAATGCAATGTAAATAATAATTCTAGTTGGAGATTGGGGGCATTATTTTGATTAATATGTGGCAAACGTTTTGAACCCGTAAAAAATAGCAATAATTTCGTTACAAAATCGCACGGCAATAATCTAATACTGTTCAGTCCGAACTATTTATTATTATGCCAATTCAAATTAGTAATCAATCAAATGTACCACCAAATTGATGCCCAAGTTCGTCTGCTGGAATCATATTCAAAATGTACCTAATCCATTGCTGTTTACTCGTCCCAAAAATTGTTAATGCGTCCCTTGTTTCCTTGCTCATCACGGGTCGTACTGCAGTCAAAACAATCTCGAATGTTGCCGGTGCTAAATTTGTATTAAACCTTTAACTTATGCGTGAATTAGGAGCTTAAAACTAAATGCTGGCTTACTGTTTATCATCACAATTTTATGTACCATTCCTGGATAATGGTGCTCGTAAGCCAGCACAAAATTGATGTACATTGGAATACCTGAAATTCATAAAATTATGAATTTTATATTATAAATACATTCTGTTGAGTTATTACATCCCATGCAGGCATGTTGGATAAGGTTAAATCCATCCATATTCATCAGGGTCGTGCCTTGAGTTACATTTTCCCCTCGTCGTTGCGCTTCGTAAACTCGCTGAACTCCAGTTTCCATTAGGTAGTATCCATATCTCATAAGTTTGTCCCCTTTCCCAGTAACTACGGCCTTCCTGACATCCCAGCTGGAGGTGTCCATCGTAGAAACTTTGGTTCATTGATAAGACTGATAAAATTTGGAATTAATTGCCTAGAACTAAATGTAATCGATTTTCACCTGGCCTTCCTTCATAATCGGTTGCCGTGTTGGTGGCTGGATAGTTCATTTCGAAATCTATAAAGTCTTCTTCTAAAATTGTGTCCATTTTATTCGTTTCTCTCCAACGCAAATTCTATCATGTTCAGCACATAGATAATCAATAACGTTATTAATAGCATACTTAATAACACATTAAAATTGACTCACATTTATTATCATCTCCCTTGCAGATTTAAGATTCAATTTAGACGCTTGTCATGCAAAGTAATTATCAATATATAACTATATCATCAATATATAACTATTGCATTTTAGCATCAAGTTTTTATGCACATCTCTAATGTAAATTAGCTTCAAGCCTTAAAATAAAGTTACCTCTTAGCCATTTAATGAGATAAATATCCGTTTTCATGTAGCTGTGTGGCATAATGTGCGAAACCAACGGCTTGAACTGAATGGAAGGATAGCATAAATTAAAACATGTACATAGGATCAAAAGAGTGTAAAATATATCTGCGTAAAGAAGGTCGTTCATATTCAGAATTACCTGTTCCAATGCGTATTTCTCTTTTGATGTTATCGTGAGGTCGTCCTCCACAGGAATGGCTATAGCAATGTTAATTGAAATTACGATTAGCAAAAGAAGCATTGTTAAATTAATCTTCATTTTCTTTAATTAAACAGAATTTTGTATTTTGAGTCTAAAATTATATATATTTTCAATAAGGTGCAATATTTAAGTCCAAGTTCTCAAATATTACTTGCTAATCTGAAATTGGCTAATCTCAGAGGCTAGATACGAAATGGATGCAAAGTCTTTATTGCTTCTTTTTGCAGATAATCTTCTTGCATGTAGTGGTTTCGTGTTGTGGTAATTATCAGCATATCATATCATTATCCAGTTACCCAAGATGAAATTATACACTAATATCTTTTATTTCGAAAATTTATATGGGTTTCACACTAAGAAGAAAATTTATATTATGTACAGATAACTTAATGGTCATGCGTGTCACTGGAATTGCAATGCATAATATACACGTAATTCCAGCCTCGGCAGTCCATTCCCACGCATGCATGATAAATACATAATTTAAAATAAATAAATAACATTTATCACCTCTGGCGTATAAATTATAGAGCTTTATTAATTTCTCAGTATACAGGAAAAGAATGCATACATAATATTATATAACACACAATATATTTTTAATTCAATTCGATATAATTTAGCAGGAATTGCAAGACGTCTGGATTTGTGTTTGATTCTAAATTAAGTTGTAAAGAACACATTAAAAGTATGGCAAAAATAGCGTATTATAGAATAA
>JAQFZJ010000165.1:0-52766 GCA_034695645.1 Folsomia fimetaria | reverse complement strand
ATCAACTATCGTGTGATTTTGTGCATAAAGTTTATGCCGAAAGTTGATGCATTTTCATCACCGTGTAATGGTGCCTTAAGTCTGATATAATGCGTTGGATTTTATTCTAGTCTGTGGATGAATGCAAGTAATGGTGGCTGTTGTTTGCTAAATATCCTGAGAAGTTGGATGTTACTAACCTGAACAACTTATATGCTGGCTGGCTACCGTCGTGGCATTATATTGGAGAGCTCGTCAAACTGCAAGTCACTCACGGACAAGTCAACTTCATTGCATATGGAATTTGTCCGTATATATATACGTATATATATACGTACTGTATATTATGCATAATGCAATAATAAAGAGCAATTAACTATCACAATGCACGAATGAACCCCATATCCCCCAAGGGCTAGAGAGAGTATCAAATAAGTGCAAGATTGAAAAGGACCACTACGATGACTGTGGTCATTGATCTGTAAGAGATAACATTTATGTAAATCGACCTTGAATTTTTCCAGAAAATGACCTTTGAATAGAAATGAGCTTTTTTTGCCGACAGTTTAATTAAGACAATTCATGAGCCGGAACGAAAATGGAACAACAACGTGGTGCAGAATGTGTGAGGACACTGTGACTGCCGTGAAAGTGAAAACAAGAATCTTTTAGTATTATATGTGTAATTATTACGATCTTGATGATGACCTGTTGGAAGCACGAGTCTCTTAAGCCAGACAATTTTAGATTTTAGCCAAAATTCATATTTCTCATTGTGTACAAATTACCTATAGACACGGACAGTTCAAAATACTGCTGGTTATCTAAACATTTTCAAAGCGTATGAACATTTTACTGTGATCATGTTGACACCGGGAGATATTGACTCTCTCCTTCACATGTTTCAAATTACTTTACTTGGTTTACTCATATTGTAGATACAAGTTCGGTTTGAAGCAATCTAACTTTTTGGGGTAAGAATTTAATGCATGTGACCAAGTCTTCATCATTAATTAAAGTTCTCTGTTAATTACTTGAGTAGAGTGAAATGAAGCGAAACAAGAAAGTCTCTAAGGATTTGGAGAGAAGTGATATTATGTAAGTTCAGTAAGTTGTGGTCGTCGTTCGATGGTGGTTGGTTTGTTAAATTGGTTGTGTTGCTGAAAGTAAACTAACTCATCGTCGTGTGTTTGCTTAGTTGTGATGTGATGCATATATGCAAAATAACATACAAACCAAGATCAATTAGCCAAAGTGGTCACTCATCCCATTTCACAGAATTGCTTGCAACGCACTTTCTTGAATTTGACATCGAATCCTACTTTCTCTGATCCATTTGCTTTCCCCTTTGCTCTCACTGCTCTTTACTTTCATGCGCGTGTGTGTGTGATATTTGGACATGATAACAACTATCCATAATAACCCTTCTTTCTTGATCATATCCTTTCCTTCCTTTCTACTTGTAGTTTAAGTAATTCATTGTAGGACTCAATTTGTTCATGTGGACAGTAATCTTGATTTGCATTCCGTAGTTTGCGCACCTGTTTCAGTTGATTAATTTTCTGAATTTTTCTTAGAGGAAAGTAGAATTAGGAATAAACCACGAAATATCAAAATATCTGATTTTGCACAAATAAAATTCGAACGCTCATGTCATGTCATGTAGCCTTTCGCGACCTTCACAAAATGTAACTAAGGAATAATCCGTAATGATTTTCCCCATTGTAAGTCACATGCCTTTGGAATTGTACATCTGAATAAATGATAGAACTTCATCGTTTTCCACTTGTAGACACCCTGTTTAAAATCTATTTGAAATTACCGACTTCCCAGACCTTGTCGATATTCTTTTTAAAATTATTTTACTGCGTATAAAAAACCATCCATGGTCATTTCATTTACCAACAAAACGGCGACCCATTACATAATTACGTATTGACTAGTAGTCAAACAATTCACCTTTACCGTTGTTGCCTGCTGCTGATGCCCACTGAGCACATTAGTTTTAGTGGCTATTAAAACAGTACGCTTAAAATCCCAACTAAACACTAGTTGTGTATATGTATGTAATACTGAATTGTGATTTGGATGAGCATAATTGCAAATAGCTTTTGAAAATTCACTGGTTAAAAAACTGCACAAGACTCATTACATCCATGCTTTCATATAGATTATTTAGTTTACTGTATTTAATTTAGGTCTCAATTTTCCAAAGTCGTTAAATTAGCCTCAGTTTAAAAGTTTTTTCATTCCATGCCTGATTGGGTGACACAGGGCGGTGAGGGCGGTACGATTTATGGACAAACAACGACTGACAACTTTAAGTAATTCTTTCCAGCAATACATACACAATAAACTGTGTATCATGCAGTGACTTATTTGAGGAAATATACCCCATACACTCGGATACCACCACTACCAAAACAACTACAGTGACAAAGAAAGTAAAGTTTGGTCAATCCAATCCACCATGGCAGACTTATTGCTTACAAACTTTCCATGAACAAGCAAGTTTCAATTGTAATCGGAGAATTACCAAATGTTGGTAAAATATAGAACAATCCATATATAACATACTTATAATGCTGTTTAGCATGCACTTTGTTCCACTATTGTATAACATAACTTTGTGCATGGATAAAAAAACTTCGTATAATTGTCCAAAATTAATTAAGTTTTATAATCATTCGTAATTTTTTTATTGAATTAACCTCGCAGTTTTCATTCGATGATACGATGCCTGGCTCTGTATGACAAATTTAGTCTCTGTGATGTATCATTCATTCAATCGCAAATTTCCTAACCAATTTCATTAATTAAGCAATTTTTAAGGACATCTATCCGACGATGGTAAAATATATTGGACAAATGCAATTTAATGCTAGCGGTCTAATGGCGACAAACACGAAGGAGGAAATTGACTGAATATTCTGCAGATTTTATTAGTGCGAAATTATTGATGAAAATTCTGCATAAAAGCATAAACTGAGGCCAATCAACATTAAACAGTAAAATGTTTGTTTCGAGTACAACAGACATTTTTCGATTCGGCAAATGCGATTGAAGCTGCAGTTTGTTTACTGTCGGAAGGCTTTGTTTTTTTCTGTTTACACGTTTTAATGCATTGTGTCATATCGACCATTGATGTAATCTGATTAGCCCACATTCTCTTTAAATGAGAGAGACATGATACGAAGGAACACGTAAATCCATTTATTCAATATGTGTAGTCATTGTTTTAAACCAAACTCACAACTTGCATAAAGATGTATAAAAGAAGAGAGAGAAAATGGTAGACATATCTTTTGGTAAAGATTTCCCTCGTTGTAAATTATCAAGCTGGAAATTCATTGAAACACAATCAAATCCAGTCAGATTTAGTTTGTTATTTATTTATTAACATGGTTACGTAACTTACTACTTAATATTCCTGATTTTGAATTTTTATCCAAAACATCACATCCATAATATTAATTATAGTCGAATCAAGACTGAGAGAATTTCGATGCCTTTTGATGTTTAAGTAAGTTCAGCTCACATCAATAAGATACATGCTCATATAGTGTTAGACATTGAACAGTTTTACGTAGAATTTTACCCTCTGACTTATGAATTATGTACAAAGCATTATACTCGCAAGACAACAATGTCCTTGTCCTTCATGTACACATGCATGCATACTTGCAAATAATAACTATGCTCGCATTTCAATAGTTCATCAGAAATGAAGAAATCAGTTGAACATTAAATATCGGCATTTGCAAATCAAATATTTGCAGAACCACCACCACCACCAACATAACACCACTGCAGTACCACCATACATTGAAAATATAGTGCATGCATGGTGTAAATTTAATTTGAATATCAAATCCCTCTTTATTCGAACACTATACTGACTCTTAAACTGAATCTCTACTCAATACAATCTTTCTTTTCTTCAGACTTGGCATTAAAATTGAAGTTGAGTGGGTGAGTAATAGCTAGATATCACGTTATATATCCACTTTACTATGTAATTAACTTTCACGTACGTACCATATTTGATGCTTGAGTGCCAAATCAAATTTATTTACATTTCTCTGGATTTGTAGCCCAGCAAAATTTTAGAATAGGAATTGAATCTAAACGAATTACATTTATCCGGATCACACTGCGACCTCCTTGTTCAGTTGAATTCAAAGAGAAGAAGAGGAAATATCATCATGCACAGAGTTCAAGTTCTCTTGAATCAATCAGTCCCCTTTCAAATTCAAATACAGATCTATCTCATATCACAACAAAAGGAAAGACATTTGAGATCTATGAGAGTTCAATTTAATTTGTGTAAATCAAATCTCATCCATGGCACATGGAACTCACTCAACTAGTCCAACTGACCTTTGATGACATTCTCTAGGTTATCACTTAAATTTGCTTGGTTTCAACTTTTGCAAATCCACTGTCTTATATATTTCATTTGTATGTACATACATACATACGCACATACACCAGACAGTATAGAGTCTGCCTATGACCTTCATTTTTCCAGCATATTAATATTTCACTTACTTTAGTATTTAACCGTAGACAGCTTTAACCTGACTGGTCAGACTCATATATAACTTCACGTGGCGTTTTTACATATTTTAGTATTTACAGATTGAATAATATATTGTTGCATGAGCAAACACATTCTTCTACTAATTAACATTTTGGCAAGAAGTTGCGTTGAGAGTTTTTATTGTGTGGAGTTTACAGATAATTAAGGAAAGAAGTTCTTTTTAAAAAATATGATCTACAGGATGCATTATTTACAAAATGTATAGACAATGTGCGCCTTACTTTTGTTTTTCATTTCACGCACTTGACTTGATGACTGTTTAGACAACCTAATCTTTCATTCATGCTTGCTTTGTTATGGATCTTCTGTGATGTAAACATGTCAGAGAAAGATGATACAGAAAAGATTGCAAATAAAACAAGGGAAGTCGCTTGAAGGAAAATAAGTATCCACAGTTTTGACATTTAAAATACCCGTATTAAAAGCAATGCCGTTTAAAATAAATAATATGTGCCTGTTTTTAAATTTTTTATTACAAGAGTGAGACCGATCACGGATCACGTAATTTGTTGATTTTCTATAAGGACGAAAATTTAGAGAGCATTATTAATTATTATTTCTTGGAGACAATTAGAATAGGTACGATGGATGGCAGGATGTAATTCATTAGGTTAAGTTCTTAAGAGTGAAAATGACTTGGTGGAAAATCAATGAATAATACAAAAACAAGATAAGACACGCCATAAGCGAGACAACTCAAATTTCCACACGATGTTGAATAATAGAAACTTGAGTACTTTGTTGAAGCGGAATCCACTTTGAAAACTGAGCCTTGGTTGTTATTGAATTTGTTCACTCGCTAAATTAAATTTGAACTATAACAAGAAATTATTGCAGGAAATGAAGTCAGAGCTGGACTGCGAGTCATAATGGCTCATATGTATCTATTGACATCTGTAGCTAAACGTAATTACTTATTTTTTAGGTTAACTAACATCTCTTATAAATTATCCTCCATATATAGATCAGTATGAATGTTGCATAAAGCATTCACAAATTAGTATTAGGCGTCTTTGAATATGAGCGTAATTTGAAAATCAAACAAATATCATCCAAAACAAATTCTATAATAGACCCAATAATTTCATCCCACGTATTTCTATTTCTGCAGGACTCTTGCAATTTTCTCTATTTGGATAAAAATTGTCATTGCAATTACTAAATTGCTAAGTTTTCACAGTACTTATTACATTGTTATGTGTTTTTTGGTTGCATTTGACTTTAGAAGTAAAGAACAGAAACAGACTTGAATTATATTTCACAAATAAATCCAATAATAAACAACATAATCTAAGTCTCCTTGAATTTGTGCTTTTTGTAGCATAACTCACCATCGCCTGTAAAATTCGAATGCTTTTACTAAAAACACATCAGAACATTTTACCACCAGTCTCTCTCAAATCATATTCAGCATTTTGTGAATTGTCTAGATTTCTGTAACAATCTGTGGTGTAATGACAAATTTCACTATCGGAACAAACTTCCTCGTGCAAAATGTTTATATGCAACATGACCGGACTCCAAATCTCCCTTTGAAGCTAAGACCATGATCTGAAGAAAGTATTGAATTCTAAGTATCGACTCGACCTCTCAAACCCAATTTCCGTCTCATGAATAAACAAGTTGATTATTATGGGTTGTATGTAGTACATACTTGCTTGACTGGGTTCGAATTAGTGTGGGCAGCTGTGATTTTGATCTCACCCGAAAACTCTGCATCAAGAACAACATTGGAATTCTAAACAACAAGCAACGAACACATCTCAGATGAAATGAAACTCTGAAATTCTCTTTGATGTCAGGAAGATGAAATCTGGAGAGAAGTTCCTGAAGAAGATACAAATGCAATTTCTATCTACAGAATTCATTCATTACCAACCACCTTAATTTCCACTTGTTGGCATAAAATTATGATGAACAAAATGTAAAGAAGATTTCAATCGTGTCATAAATACTGATGGTTGGATGATACCAAGTTAAATATAGGTCCTCCTAATCCCTATATTTCTCAGAAACTAGAATATTACTATAAGAGAAATAAATAATTCTAGATTATGAAATTATGTATTTGTAGCACAAAAACAAAACGCTCACTTTCTTAACGTTCGCTAACTACAATAAATCATCCATCCATTTCCTTACCGGATTTGGTTTGGTGATGGATTGGAATAAAGCTTTTTTCCATTTGAACGATACAGATTAGATTGCAAGTTTTCCTGGAATTCTAGAGGGGAGAGATGATGTGTGTGCTCTCATCTGCAACAGGAACACATAATATCTACACGGTACGACATATTTCGACAATGATAAGATAAAAAAATGGTGGATGAGCAAATTGTGAACTGAAAGCTGTGCTTATTATATCGATCGAGCACAAAAAGTATATAAATGACATTTACATATATACGTCCGCTTCATCATCAATGCATTCGCTTATCTCATCTCATTTCAAATCGTTGTTGAGGGTTATTGTGTTTGTGCAACAACTCGACGGAAGGAAGATGTGCGTAGTTTATTTAAAGAGAATGAGTCACCTCTTCGGAGGTGTGAATAATATTGAAACTTTACTTATTGCATCAATCCCGTCTTATTACATAATGTTATAATCATGTGTAATGACTTATGGTTGTGTTGGGTGATAAAAGGACTGATGTTATGTTGATCATACAGTCACAATGATCTAAATATTCATCTGAGAAATATGACTAATGCAAAATTTATAGCCACACTAGTTGTTTAAAACTGGAGTGACCATTGTCTTGTCCTGAATCCAATTTATATGTACTTTATAGTTCCTCTCGATATCTTAGGATTGATTTTCACAAATTTCAACTTAACCATGCACTTGCTTTTCAGACGTCATTGCAGTGACCTGAAAGGAATATGTAAGTAAATGATTGAAAGTGTTGAAACCTCAGAGACCGATACAAATTCAATATTCAAAATTGCTAAACTTTCCAGCCCTGATTTTAATGAAGGTAGTTTGAAATACTCTAAGTTAACCATTTCATTATGTCCTTCTTCTACTTTTATAATTTAATACTTTTGTATGGGGACGGAACTCTTCGAAACTTTTAAAGTTTTGGGCGCTATAAACTTTATCTCTCTCTCTTTTCTCTGTCAAAGCCAAAAATTTACACAAAATTAAATTCTGCTAATGCTCCCAGCTTCAATTTAAAGAGGCAAACATTGATTAAATCTATTTCAGTGAAAGCCGTTCCATTTCTTAAAACTCTACAATTTCCACATAATTCATTGATTTTGTGGATATAGGGCTTAATTGATTTCCTACTTTTGAGGGTATTTATTTATACAGTGCGACATATCGAATGAGAAATCCAATTGGCCGGGTTTAAGCTTATTTTGTCAGACAACTTTAAACCTACTAATATTATTATCCTTCTTCCTCATATACAGATATTGCAAATATGCTTATAAGTTGATTGAAATTTACTAAACAGGACGGAAAAGTACTGTACCTCTGTGGGTACAATGGACCTGAAGGTTTTTGTGGAAGGTTGTATTTTGAACATTTATCGTCGGTTGAAGAAGAAAATAGGGGCAAGCATGATGTGGATTCAGGAACCTTTCCATTTCACACAAAATATATAATACACAAAAGTTCACCAGTTAAAAGAGCCAACAACCCTTGGACAACAACATTCGGGTAGAGATTCGAGATTAAACAATTTAACAAATAATACGTGTGGCATGCATGCACATTGTCATCTTTGCCTGCCTTTGTACTAGTAGTGTTTAAAAAAAATAATTTATAAAATGTCGCACAAATGAATATAGCATATTTTACACTGCCAAAAATGTTATCAAACACGAATTTAACATTAAATCAAGTATAACATTCCATGCAGGTTGACAAATTTATGCATCTTCTCTCAATTCACAGTGCATCTCACTCAAATACTACTAATCTAAAGTCAGCATGTGTATGCCTATGACATACTTCATGGATCATCCTCAGTATGAAGGACCAAGGAAGGACCCTTTTGCCTTGCCTTCTTTCTCTCTTTCTCATTGTCCTTGTTCTCCCTCTCTCCCAACGTGAACCCACCTGCAGCAGCCGTATTATTCAGTCAACTCAAACTCAACATCACCATTTTCCTTTAATAAGGACCACCAACTCCAGCATCCTTGTATTGTATATATTATTATATAGGGAGACGAGTATTTTATTACAAAAATAAATCAGAGTCGTTCGTTTCATCCGTATTCCACACATCACATCATAAAAACTTTTGGCTCTTTTGGACAACAGATATCCGGAGATGAGAGTAATTGTCATTGTTTTCTACTCAAAACACACAATAAATCAATTGCCTGCTGTTACAAAGTATTGAATGAATAATACTATAATTGCGGAAAGTTAACAACCATACAGAACAATTTAATTTTGCGATTTTGCAAACCACGACTCAACTAAACTCATTCCATAATACGATAGCTCAGCATTTGAGTAGAATTTTCCACATAAATTTTAATGGAAATTTACAGATCTTGGTGGAGATCTAAACAAACCAAACTTCTAAAAGATTCCTCTCTCTCTCTGTCTCTCTCTCTCTCTCTCTCTCTCTCTCTCTTTGCATTATAAGAAGAAGCCTCAATTCCATTCAATGAGTGGAAAATGGGCAAAAAGTGAAGAATTCTCCAAAACGACATAGAAGAACAAGAAAAGGAAGAAACGTGAGCAAAACCAATTTCTTCGGAACTAGCAAGCCGACGGTTTCCACGATCAATAATAAAGAGAAAAACTTTGGCTCCATGCTTTTATTTTTTTATTAAGAAATTACTATTTTGCCACTTTTTCTAAAATTTAAATGATTCTTCATAGTTTAAATTAATTTAATTCTGGGATGAAATGGAAATTACTCCAATTTTCTCCATAAACCTAACTTATCCATAAATTCAAGAAGATTGAATAAAATGTATTCACACACTTTTAGCTACGAGACCAGCCCGGAAACTAAACAAGCAAAAAAAACAAGCATGCATTATGAATTCATGTTTGTATTTATAACACATCATTGGACTCAATTGTCATTCATGTCACATTTGAAACTGAAGTAATAAAACGTATCCAATCTCCATAAACGCATTATACAATAGTTGTGGAGGTAGACAGTGCAGTGTATTTTATTGATCTTGACTAATGAAAAACCTCATAAAACCCATGAATACTAGAATAATAACTTTCTCCTCCAAGTATGTGCATATTATCAATCAAATATGCAATAAATAGTTTAATTTCATAATAACGCGTAATAATAGATTCAGAAGTGTACTCACTTGTCTGGTAAAGATCCATTGCATCGCTTGTTTAAAAGTGGATAAAGATAAATAAAAATAACTGCTTAATATGAGCTGCAATTTTCCCAAAGTAATGATGATGAGTGAAATGCACTTCAGCAGCGTGGTGTATATTTGAGAGATCGATCCTTGATATCATTAGCACATCACCAATTAATTCACATGTTGCATTTACTTTATTAATAACTAACACACATTATTAGCTTAACTGCAGCACTCGCCGGGTAACAATAAATAGTGAGAGAGTTCTCTTTCTTTTGATGTATTTCATAAATTGGTGGAATCAATCATATGGAGCATACTATTCTCATTTGTTTTGGGTATTATTTGCATCGGTGAATAATAATCCTTGTTGATGATGATAATTCCATTTCCATCATTTTGGTGTTGATTGCTTGCTGCACTCGACTTGAAATATGGAGCATGATATTTGGTCTTGGTACTCTTCTGAATGGACATAGCAGTATAATTTAGCGTGTGCTATGCAAGAATAGTGTTGACGATAATGATGATGACGATAAGTAAGTTATGATATCAAGTTGTACTATTTGCATTAATGTTTAATGTCACTTAATGTATTTGGTTGGTTGGTTGGTGGTAATGCTTGCTTTAGAGTGTGGCGAAATTTGCGCGGGACTGTGTGGGTATAAGTAGTTGTATTTAGTTAGGTTTGTTTGTAGTAAGCTCTACTTAATTTCCCGACCATTCGTTATAATTTTAATCAATTATTTGTAACACTTGGATGTAAATGGTCTAAATAGACACACATTAATATATTCCAATCATGAAAGAGCTGTCGATGATGATGATGACATTAGCTTGATTAACATAGTAGTGTAGTACTCGGGAAAATTGTTAATTATTGCAACCACTAATAATTTTTAAGTTTAAGTCACAGATCAATCAACAATGCATTTGTATTCTCAGTTAAAATTTGAAATAATTGATTGCTTGCTATAATTCTTTTATACGAGTTGAGTTGCCTTCTTTGTTTTATTTTCTCTGCTTTGCAGAAGCTACCACACTTTTTGTGGTAACTGCTTTAACTTCACTTACAGGAAACTGAACCATGTATGTATGTATCGATTTATTCATTGAATAATGTAACTTTAAACGGGCATTCTCAATTGATTTATATGATGAGTTTGGAGTTTTGTTGTAAAATTGTAACATGTAGAACAACTTGACCAAATCAATTTCATGTCACATGATTTCCCACAAATTCAGAGCTTGTATAAATTTTGTAGTCAAATCACATTGTGTATTAATGGTAAGAAGCACGTTGTTGTTCTTTGTGACAAAATAAATGTAAACTTTGCCACACACACGGCACAAAGTCTCTATTCTTGGTTGTTTTGTGTAGCCTTAAAAATTATTCTCAAATCGGCATAATTTGGATGAATCTATCTGCATTTACTTATTCTCACATTCTCACACTACTTTACTTTTACTTACCACACACTCTCCTGTTTGTTTCTCAGGTATTTTGCTGCACACTGAGATGTGTGTGTGTGTGTTTGTGTATACGTGAGTGTGGAGTAGAGAACTGACGATGATATTGACGATGGTCCAACTAACTCCAGACCAGGACAAAACTCTTAAAGAGTGTTGTGCATTAAAATCTGTGTAAGTATGAAGTAAAAAGTAGTCAAACACCAACAAGCAACACTATACCACCACTACTACTAATAACACTACTACCAACCAGAAACCAACAACTCTGGCTACACACTCCTTCATTTTTTAGTTTATTTGTATTCGTTATAACAGCAAGTAATGTAGTTTGGAATGTATGTAATGCTCTCTTCTACGTTAAATTATAATATACATACATACACATACGTATGTCTGTACTGGATACTTGGGTTTTTTATACCAAACACGTTGTACTTATGTGTGTATCATGTATGTATGTATATCCCACACCACCACGACGACCTGAACGGTAAGTTCAAACATTCAACTCGTATTATTATTACTAAACTCGACTTTCCTTTGCTTTTATTCTGCTTTGCCTTTGCCTGCCTTTTAGTTAGTTAGGGTTAGTTTAGTTATTATGTTGCATCCTCTCTCTGAATCTGAATCTATCCTATAATGCCTTGCTTTTGCTGTGCTCTTGCACCCGTCTTTTAGCTCTGCCTTCTACCTTCATCACATTCTGACTGAATTTTGTGACCGAATACTCAACTCATACTCCTCGCAAAACTCTACCAACTTTGGAACACAATGTACAAATTCAAGCCCAAAGCAAAGCTTGCTGCTCTGCACAAGGCACAAGCTAGATACGTTAGTTAAAACACAAACATTTCCCCCTACTAAAACTTGGCAATGTTATCAAGCATGGAGACTGGAGAGGGGACACATCCAAACATTTTGTAGCATCAAGTTCTACACGAAATCTATCAGTGTGGATGTCATTAGTTGGAATGATTGTGGAGAAAGTTGGGAGAAAGTCATTCTTAAAAATTAATTAGAATAAGAATGAATTTGTTTCGTTGAGAAAATGTTGATTTATTTTAACATGAAATTATTTCATGTCATTATTTTCATCGTATATAGTTTTAGTTACTGGATCAACTGTTTTTTGGAATGCTTTAGGAGTGAATGTGAGTATACAGCAGCAATGGTTTTTACTTGGGTTGAAACTGTTCCGTGTTAAAGCCAGCGTTTTAACCGGAGAGAATATAAAGGGAGGGCAGTCTGACACTGGTGTATAAAGCAAATCTTGATGGCACACAAGTGTAGCACATCCTTCCAACTTGGGCAAGTTTGAGACATGGGTTAAAGCACTCAAATGCAATGACTGAAAATCTATTTGAACGTAACAGCGTAAAATATAAGAGAGATGAAACGGGCAACAGTTTCAGAAAGGGTTGATTCAGAAGTTATATTGTGAAACTGTATCAAGTCTGTTCATGACTTGCATGAAAATAGTTACAGCTTTAATTAATTGACAAATTAAGATTTACCAAGCACTAATCAGAGCTGTAGCTCAATGTTATAATCCTGGTGAAAGTACACATATATACAATGCTCCTTTACTTATTGCAGGTCAATTTGGCTAAATTATAAGAATGTTTTCACATTAACAATTTTTCATGGTAATAGTACATTATAGTGTATTTTTTGCATTTTCATTCCCGTCGTCACTACCTTATCCAGATTTCATGACTGTGTTACTGATTGTGATTGAATGTATTTCATAACTCTTACAGTAATAAGAAAACAAACTTGTAGATAGATAGATCTCTTCTTACATGTTTGTTATTAAACATCATGGAATCTCAAATAATGGACTGGCGTGTAGTTTTCTCTTTGTGAATCGACCTTCCCAAATTTCCATGTATCCAACTCCTGAATTCATTCTCCAAACAAGTTCCATAGTAAATTGAGACTCTTTTGGAACAAGCCATACCAACCAAGCAAATGAATACCATGCCATGAGAATCCAACTCCGTATACTCGCATCCATCCACTCTTCTTTTTACTTTACCCCAAGAGTTTGGCTGGCTTGGTTAAGAAGACTGAAGCTTTCATATATAAAATTGTACCAAAACCAAGTGAGAAGGGAGAACACTACTACTAAACTCACTGCGAGGTTTCTATCCTCTAATAAAAGCAGTAGTAGTAATAGTAGTGTGTAGTAGAAATATATAAACGAGTTGTATGTATTGGGTTCTGCTGTTCTGTTCTATTCTAACAAACAGAGAATGCAAGTTGGAACTTTGGGAGCAAAAAATAGGTGTCTTTGTATAAGACCAGCATTGTAAAAGCAACCAACCAACATGATTGTGGTGGCTTCCAGGCAAGCAGGGTTCACCATCTTGTTCAATGACACGTGATTCTTCTCCTATACATACATATATACATACAGAAAGAATAGGGAAAGAACCTTATTCTCTCCTACATCAATGTTTACCCTTTATAATTATATTTCATCCCGTGGAGAAGGCACAACAAACCCTCCACAATAATATCTATGTATATACATATCTCTCTATGAGAGGCAGAAATAGAAAACTTGTTCCTTAAAAAAGCCCACCACGTTGTACACACTAATACTATATCTGTACTATACGAAGAGAGAGATGCATATTATTATTATTATTATTGCTGTACCGCGTTCAACTCACGCCACCAAGTAAAGTAAACCAGCTTCTTTCTTATGTACTTGGTTGGACCCTTATATTCTTTTTACAAGCGTTTCTATTCTAGCAATGTTTCTTTCTCAAGCTGCCCACCAACTACAAACTCTTCTAAAACCAGAGTAGTCAGGTTTGTTTTTACACACCACTCCATCCATCCATACATGCTTGCTTCTTTCGTACTTTTATATCCTCTGTGTGATTCGTCTCATGTGAGTGAAGTTATTGCTCCGTGTGGTTTCTTCTACCTTTTAAAAACGTCCTTCCTCTTAAAAACCATTCGCAAAGAGAGGAACAAGCTCTAAAGCAAGGCCAAGTCTTTTTGAGACTTTTTTTTGCCACTCATTATCCTAAAATCCTGTACGATTTGTTCATTTTCTGTAATTATTACAGTTCTAGAAACTTGTTAATGAAAAGCATAGTTTTACATACAAACAATGCGGACTTAAATACCTGGAATGCATATATCATTGGGATAGATTATCAGATTATGGGACTGGGCCAGTAGTGTGGTGTGGTGGACTGAACTGGACACTAATATGTAATAACAACCAGAATTTGGAGGGATTCCTGATTTATTATTAATCTGTGCAGTAAACGGGACTACGTTTCCATTTATGCGAATTCTGTGGGATTGGAACGTTTCTTGACAAAGTAAACAAAAGCGTTTGTTCAAAGTAAATGACCAAAAGTAAAGTATATATGTGTGTGTTTGGCTGCCTCTGGACGAGTACATATGTATTGCAGACAGAGAGAGTCTCATCTCGACTCGAGTTGTCTCTTTTTCCAAGTCCCAAGTTACCCTTCGACTCGACACTACCACACTGCCATATACCATGCCACCAACTTTTACTAGTGTCACTGGAGTAAAATACGACTCCTTATTTTATTTCGGGCCATTCCACCCTATTTGTAGGAAACTATAGTGTGTGTATACGTATAATACATAATACATATAAAAGCTTATATTATTACACACATACAGGATGCTCTTCTTCCAGTATAGTCGGATAAAATCGGGCTTTTGGAGGGGTGCATCTATCTCCGGTTCGAATTTGGAATGAATTTCATTATGAATTCAATGAGTCTTTCATCCACCATGGGATTTTCTCTCTAGTGGTGACGGCAGGCAACTCAACAACGTTATTAGAGAGGAGTCAAGCTTATCAACTTCCCCTTGGCACTGGAGACTGTGGAAACTCCACTAGAATCTGACGAGTTTGTTCAGTTTCTAAATTATGATATAGGAGAATTGCAATACCTTAGAAATT
Source organism: Folsomia fimetaria (assembly GCA_034695645.1). Lineage (NCBI taxonomy): Eukaryota > Metazoa > Arthropoda > Collembola > Entomobryomorpha > Isotomidae > Folsomia > Folsomia fimetaria. The sequence continues at coordinate 37,446 of JAQFZJ010000165.1, read as the reverse complement.
GCTTCTGCTTATGTGGAGATATGACCCTGTAATATTACTGAAATGAGCTATACCTGCATGCTATTTGTAGAAAAACGTGCTAATTCCAAAAAGAAAGATGTTACGGTTCTGCCATATAGTTCTTTTATGTATAAAAGCTACCACCACATTTGCGGTGAATGCTCCAACTATGCTCGAAATCCTTTGGGGCTCAAGTTTGAAAGCTTTGAAAGGAAAGGACCAGACCGGGACAAGGAAGGAGTATAGTAGTGTGTACATGGTGGTGGTGGAGTCAAATTGGGAGCAGGGGAGCCAAAAAATGAGTCCTAGAACCTCTCACTACCAAATTACATGCAGTGTTCCACAACACCAACCAACATCTTCAATCCAGCAGAGAAGTCTCATCGGTTTTGGATATAGGTATGTATGAAAGCGGATGGGATACCACCATGATATTATATTATATTATGTTATGATATTCATGAAGTTGGTGCTATCTTCCATTTAAAACGATGAAGGAACTCTCTTCTCGCCAAGAAAAGAAGGAAACACTTGACTCGATCCGGTCCCAGTTTTAGCGAGTGAATCTACTACTACTATGAATCCGGCATGTTTAGTACCTGGACCAACAAAATCTCCAGCTTTTCTTATGCCTGGTTGAGAGCATGAGTATATGAGGTGCCTTCTTCTCAGAAAAACAGACACTTGGCCCAATCTGGTGGAGTAGTGGAGTGGATGGAGGCAAGGGAAGAATATGAAAGTATATACTTCGATCTTCATATCATCTCTCTCTCTCTCTCTCTGTTCTCATTCCTTCAATTCTATATCAAAACTTTCAGGGATGAACAAAGACAAACGTGGACGAAAGGGTATGGCACAGTGAAAGATGTCTTCTTTTGAACCCTTGGGGAAAGTAAAGTTGGGTCAGGTAGGCTCATGTGTGTGTGTATTCAATAAATTGCGAAACGCTTTTTTGGTTTCTTTTAAAGAAAGATGGCAGAGATCATGATGGTCATGTGATTTGTGAAGCAGTTTTGAAAAACTGGATGGGATAGATATAATAGAACGTGGAGATGAGAATGAAAATGAAGGTCCTTCGAATAATATATATCCTTAAGCCAGGATGATGTTGATGATGATGCCACCACCACAACACAACCCGAAGGATTCTCATCGTCCTTCAACTTTTTATGTTTATTTTCTCACAATAATATTTTCATCCACCTCTGTTTCTATTAGTTGTATGTATGTATATATGTGTGCTTGGCATGCCATGCATCTCAGAATAACAATTTTGCTCCTGTGTCGCAGTCTCAGCTAAAATCCATGAAATGAAAGCATGAAACCATAAAAACTAACGTGGCATCATCTCAATTTGTTTGTCACTGCATTGCATTATCGAAATGGTTTTGAAAGACGATTGCAGATTCATTTTTGTACATTTGTTGTCCCAGTTTACGGGGAAGGGATAAAAACCACACCCAAAAAAAGCAATGAAATGAACATATGTTGATGTAGAATTCATGGTGATTTTGAAACACGGCATCACCTTTCATTAATCCCCACAAGGTTTTGTTTGACGCAGAAGTGAGAAGTTGGTTAGTTGTTATTATTATGCTTGCGAGAAACTCGGCTGCTGCCTGTCTGCCCGCCCGACCCGTGATATTTACTCCCCAAAGACTTTACCAAACCGCGGACAGGAAGGGGAAAATCGGTTCATGTGAAGTGAATGGTTCACCCTTCGTAGGTCGAAGGTCATGAGAAAGCAATTTTCCCAAATGAGAAACAAAGGCCCTGTCTCCATTAAGGCATCTCATGGGAGAAAGCGTACTTGTCCACAGTGTTGTTGTTAAAGTAACACTTTACTTGCACGCACTGATTCATCCTTGTGCACTCATCATTGAGATTACTCCATACACATCTGTCTGCACAAAAGAAATGATATACCTGTTCATTCATTATTATTATTTCAATCAATGCTTCTAATTACATCAAAATTATTACAAACTTGGAATATTCAGCAAAGGACAATGGAGTAAAAGAAAACTTCTAGTGAAAGTTGGATAAATTTAACTTGCATTCTATATAAGACCGTATGAATCATATATACTTACCTTACTTAAGAATGAGGCTGCGATTGATGCCTGTGGTTGAGACGAGCAAGAAGAAGAAGGCATGGGAGAAATTCTCACTCTCTTAACACCCCAGTTTAACAAGAGACAATTTAATTAAGAGAGCGGAGGTGTCATCAGGTAATTGCATTCATTAACACTAACCATTAACATTAGCATGCCCTATAGTGCTCTAAACCAATTGAATACAGAATTGGGGTAATTTGTGTTCCCCTATCTTCATCCCAAGTACGTAGTTATGTCTTACGCCCTGAGGTTGTGAAATGAAGGACAAATCCTAACTTCTTAACTTCTCGTAGAATATTTGCAAACACGAGTGTTTCTCTAGCATTGTGCATTATTGGCGAAACTGGTCCAGTTTGGTGAGCTTTTTTAGAGCAAGGGAATATTTTGTAAAATCTCTCTAGAATAGATTCTATCTGGCTGGCTAGCTTTGGTGCCTCCAATCAAACTAAAAAGCAAAACAATGAGAAGAGAGTTGTAAATAAAGAGAACGTGGGGAAATGCAGTCCGTATGCTTTTTCATTTGGGTAGAAAGGATTGAAGGGTGCAGACTATAGTGCAGACAAAGATCTGGACTGTGGAATGGAACGAATCTGCACTTTTTTCTACCCAGTGCAAATTTACATATGTAAAATGTACGTTTTTCATACATTATTTTGTTCCTTGTTGACCTTAATTCTAGTATGAGACCTAATTTCAGCATGAAATTGACACTAGACAATAGTGAAAGAAGCATTGATGTATTGTTTAATCGAGATTTTGTGAATAATTCATGGTTTTGTTCTGTTTACATTGGACACTTATTTGTTTAGAACTGTGAGGGAGTCAGACTGGATGATTCCTTTTTCAGAGATGAGATGGGTCGAACCCGGGTCGTCCCCAGTCGGATCTCGGAAGTTCGGAGTATTACTGAAGTTTCCACTTCTCTCCCGCTGTTTATTCTCAGGCAGGGTGACGATGGTAAGGTTTGGTATGGGTATGAACGATCCATCATAATATCCGTCCGATTGATCTGCTTTCACCCATGTTCCACTCTTTGCCTCCAACAAAATACTCACCCACCACGAGAAGCAAAAGGGAGAGAGAATAGGGTAGGAGGTGTAACTGAACTAATAGAGTACCACACAACCACACTACCATGCATTCTCCCCACGTTGAAACAGTGGCACCCCAGAAATTATCAAAAGGAACCCTTTCCCCAACTTCTTAACCATCACACATATCGTGCATATGTAAGCTGGGAAAAAATTCAAATACTACACAGACAAGACGTACCATATTTGGGACAAATTATTAATATTACCAATTTAATAAATATAAATTAATGAGTAAATCAGAAAAATATGAAATTATATGCATGCATTTCATATGTTCAGTAAGTGATACATATTTTCTAAACCAAAAAAGCTATTTTTTAAACTTTGCAGTGTATCAGGTCAATACGCTTTGGAGAGCATGTTGTATTTTACATCATCAATAAGTAATAGTCATTGATTTTATTATTACACATTGATTTTATTAAAGCGTGCAAAATGAAAAGTTATAAATTGGTGTAATAAATCAAATTTTTATTGAATTACACTGCATAGAAAACTTTTACAATAATGACACATGTATGTATAATACACATAGCTTATTATGCTATGTACCCTTGTTAATGACAGCAGACTACAATTTAAAAGCATGAAGGTGGTGTGAGACCGATAATCTGCAAAATCAGGTTAAACTGACTTGAACTTTAGTATAATACCCTCAATTTATTTACATGTGTTAATCCTCCAATTATATATATAATTGAAATACAAACTACTAGAACAGGTAAGAAAATTTAACAGTCCTTCTCAAAGGCAGACAATGTTTCGGGCTAAGTTCAATATTTGACGGAGCCACACTAAAATCCAAATTAAGACAAATCCACTATGGAATGCAACCCAAAGCACAAAACACACCACCCAGAAAATATACCCAAATTCGGTTCAGTCGTCGTCTCATATATTATTTATTTCAATACAATGTTGAACAAAGCAAGCTGAATAATGCATATTCAATATTCTTTATATTTCCCAAGACAAATATTTATTATGAATGTTAAGAATTTCTCCATTTCCCCTCAATCTACTTCACTTCGCTTAATTAAAATTCAATTTTACAGAATATACACATGACACATAGCACTATTGTTGCCTATTTATGCGGTTATCTAAAATATTATTGTGCTTAACCGCGTCCCATTTTAGTACTTGCTAAAGATTTATGCGGGTTTATGCGTTATTTATAAAGGCAGATGTGCTGTGAAAACTGTTCAATCGATTGAAGTATACGACATGATGACCATTTGCATACGTATTGCGTGGTAGATTACTATATCTGGACTTTCTCCAACACCAACAACTGCCTATTATACTGATATGCCAGCTTTATTGTTTCAGCAGTTTAGTATACAAAATGCAAAAATCTGCAGTAAAAATGAAAGAAAATAAATATAGAAAACCACGCTTTTGAGGATTATTTCTTTTATATGGTTTAAATGGCTCAGATACAGTTAGTCGGCTCTCAATTGAATATTTCAGCTTCAAACCAGTCTCAATCAGATTAATCGATAGCATAAACACAAATAAACACAATAAATAAAACTAATCACCTATTTTACCTATTTTATTTTTGAATAATATTTTTTAACAAGTCCACAATTAAAAAAAAGTTTGGTAAATTTAAAATTTACCTTTACGAAAATCAACATCAACTTATGCTTACGAATTATTCTTGTATCCAGTCTTCCTATTCTGTACATGTATTCAAAGATTGGTAACTCTCCTAGTCAGAACTGCCTTTTTAATTGCATCTAATAACAGCCTTATAAATTTCAATAATCAATAATAACCTAACTACACAGGCAAAACTGGGATTTTTAATGATTTAGTTGGCATTTAGAAATCAACATAGACAAACGATTATAAAATGTCTACTCCCATAACCTATAGTCTGACCATGTGGAAAAAAAAATAATTTATAGATTTGATTCATTATGAATATCATCATCATCATCGCAGAGAATATCGTCATGAGTTCTTCTTAATCGAGTCAAATGCAGAAATAGCTTTCATCGGTTGATTAATAATCTGATTTGAAGCCAACAAACACACGAAACCACATTCTCAACTGAATAGAATACAAGCACAGAGGATGATGATGCAATCTATTCGTGCAATGAAGTATGAAAACAAAGTAATCGTCAGTTTAGTTAAGGTTTGGTGTTGTATACAGTACAAGCCAGTACAAAAAAAACTTTGGTCATTGGACTTCCTGGTGATTCATGATTTTCCAATTCAATACTTGAGCATTCTTACTCACACATTTGCGTATATGTATATCCTCCTCATCCTTAGAATACAATCTATTCATCCGATACAGGCGCAAATTTAAAATCAGCACTTTCAGTCTTGTTCTTGGTATAAATGCTGCTACAGCTTTTTCCCCGATAAAGTTTTTTGTGTTGCTTGCTGTGTTGTTGTGTTGATCTTGTTTACCATATGAAACCTGTAAGATGCCAATATGAGAAGAGTAATATGGCAATTCAAATGAGACAAATAAAGCAATGTCTAATAGTTGGATAGTATGGAAATTGGTTCTAGGTTGAATGGAATAGTAGGCTAGATTGATTTTGGTATGAAATTGTATTTAAGTCCAATGTAAACGGAATACATGCGCTTTGCAGTTAATCTTTAAAATATTTATTAAAACCGGCCTGATATCAATCTACCACAGATAAGTCTATTCCCTAATGTTCAGTATAGTTTTTTGAATCTCCAAAGAGTCAATAAGAAGTCAGTCAATATACATACATGATAAAGGCTGTGTAGCCAACTTTGTTACATGATACGTACTAGATTGTCCATTTCGAGTAAACTCAACACTATTTTTACGTTGCATTTATGGTAAGAAGGATTAACAAACAGCCCGGAGGACGAAATGATGAAATGGTTAATGAAAGTCAACATGATTTTCTCATCAACGGATGACAGAACGCGTTGGTATTATTAACCAAATCCAAATTTGGCTTTAAAGTTAATTCGTCCATTCAACATTCTCATTTACAGACGTAGGCTATAGTAGACGGATCTTCAGTAAATGTGAATTTGTGATGTGGTTCCAAGCAGTTCCAGAAATCCCGAAATCCTAGATTCAACTTTTCAATGAACAGGGACAAAAATAAAGCTAACTAATTATACACATGATAAATATTTATATTTTTTCCTACATATCAGACTCACGTTTAAAATTCCATGCAACCAACATAAAAACATAAATTCAAAGGCAAATTTTTAAATACAATGTAAAACTGTCAAAAATTGAATAAAGGAAATAGAGATAATTTAATATTAATCTAAATAATTCAACATTGTGGTTGTGAACGTAAGATTACTGGAAATAATCCAATTGATTGCTGGTCTATAATTCAAACCAAACTGGACACTTAAAGAAATTATCACAGTTAAATACCAAAGTGATCACTATAAGTACCAAAAATCCAAGAAAGAGTAATTTATATTACAAGGTATGGAGGTTGGTTTATGGGATGCAATTTGTACATATAATCCATTGTGAACACCATTGACAAACGGGTGAACGACTACACCATATTTTTTAACTCAACAATAATCAGTATTGTTGCCATTTGTAATTAAAAATTTCGGAAACCTTGAATGTGCCCCAAATTGGAATGGAATTCCACCGAACAGCTCAAGAAGTCAATTTGGGCTTGGGTTGGGATTTCAACCCGGCGATTTTCTTGAAGCACATTCGTATTTAAATTTACAACCACTCGAGATGAAAACAAGTCAAACGGGTTTGTTTTTTGTTGTTGAATTGAATTGCATTAATTAGCATCGTCTCTTCGGATGTGAGCATGAACTTCAATCGACTCTCCAGCCATGCCATAGTCCAATCCAAACCATCATAAATATCATGAGAAAATAACTTGCTGCATAATATCTGCACTATTTTACTCGTAACATCTTTGCAAGAATTTCGGGTTTAGTGATAACTTTAAATATTATGTCTAAGCAAGCATCATTTCTTTTGTTGGAATGGAAAGATGACGATATGATAATCAGCTAAAGAATTCAAATACACATATAATTGTAACTAATTCAACTTGTAAGCATTTATTTATTTTTGTATAAATTGATTCTTTGTGGCAATTGCATTCACCATTCACGGTACTATCCGCTGCTAGTGTGCACTTATTATAAACTTTAGCTTGTTCACCCTATCCGTCAAACCCTATGAATTACAGATATTCACTGTGATTCTTAGGTATGCTTTTTAAAAAAGGTTTAAATTAGGATTAAAAATCACGTTAAGTAAGACTAAAACCAACAAAAACAAGAAATAGAATCATTGTATGCATTCCATACAAATTGCATAAGCGAGGTTTCAGTTGGTATAGTTGCATCCGTGTATGTTCATGGTGTTATTTCTGTTCTCTCATTTTCATTTAAATGCATTATGCATTCTTCTTCAAGACTCCACACAATTCCAGTGCAATGAGTTCAAATGGCCAATAAAATTAAACGAGCCAAGATTTAACTAGTTAGTTGCTGATTGTGGAAGCTGGGGTTCAGAAATTACGCATTCAATTATTTTCCGTTCAGAAGTATGTCTCAAATTACATTTTCCACACAGTTTCTCGAAGAAATTACACCCCAATAAAATACATAATAATCTATTTGTGAAACCACCATTTACTAATTGTATGTAAGTTAAGTTAAACAAACAATAAAATTTAATTATATCATAGAATGCGAATGCCGCCATGGTCTATGTAAATAAATGCCGCTTCTTGTAATGCTAAACTAATTACAACAAGATTATAATCACATTAACTTACACCCGACATTGTTACCTGTTGTTTCACATTATCTGGTGCATTATCAAACAACCAAACCAAACCACATACTACAAGCGTTGCAAAATTAATTAATTAGCTGTTTCTGCACTTAATCCATGAAATTCGCAAGTTTTTATGAATGCTTCGTACACATCTTAACTTCATCCAACAATTCTTCACTTCTACAGAGCGAGGGTTGACGATGACAGTGACACCTCACAACGGCAAGGTGGAGGTTGATCTCTGCTTGCTTTACCAGCACCCTTCTTTCTTTGACTTTGGCCTCAACCAATAATCAATAATCAATCAGCCGGTTCTCAATTTAGTTGCAAATCAAAAATAGCAAATATAGTGACAAAAAATATTATTATTTTATTACCCATCTTTATCTACTATAGCTCATTCTTCCCTTGCTACCAGCGGTAGGTAGCCTTTTATTAACAAATTGATAATAGAGATAGATAAAATTGTTGAAGTGTTGGCTTAATATCGTTTTCCTTGCACCTTGTTGTGCCTTGCTATTTGCTTAAATTATTCGGCGTGTGTATGTGTTTGCAAAGAGTCCTTAGCCCTTCAAGTTATTTCATTCTGTTTAATTTTTGTTCTAGAGTCCAAACTGAGCTGATCTGGTGCCCGGACTGTACTGCAAGTATTATTTCATATTATTATCAAGATGTCGGAAGATGAGACTGACAGGATTGTAGAGGCTATTTTGGCCCGTCCTTTCAAACAGCCAAAGCGCTGTAATCCGTTTGCAAAGCAGAACGAGGAGAATGGCATCAAACTAGGAGAACATCTTAGACCGCGACCGCAGGAAACTGCATCGTCAGCGATGAAGGAAACTCCATCGTCAGCGATGAATGAAACTCCATCATCAACGATGAAGGAAACTCCATCGTCAGCGATGAATGAAACTCCATCATCAACGATGAAGGAAACTCCATCATCAACGATGAAGGAAACTCCATCGTTAGCGATAAAGGAGAAGAAGAATCCGAAGGAGGAGATAAAAACGGAAGTTAAAATTCAAATACCAAGGATTCAACCCAGTATCAAAAAGTCGACTAGTACAACTATGCCAAGTATACGTGACCACGAAAATGGTATACTTTCAACAATTTTTCCCAAAATGGATGGAGGTGATTCGCTTAAGGAAAAAATGATCGCGAAGATCAAGGCAAAAACTTGCAAATTGGCGTCTCGACGGTACAGCCAGCTGTTGACGTTTGTAGACGCCTGCATGTTCGGAATAGTAGACACAATTCTCTACATGTTATACAAAGGTGCGTCATATCAATGAGACGTTCAGTTAACGATTAGCAGTATGTGATTACGATGTTTGTTCTATTTGTATTATGTTTTATTTTTCAGAATATATTAATGTCAACGATGAATTAATGTACAATATGTCCGGTCTCCAACACGCTTGCTTTGCTGGTCAATTCGAAGTTGTAAAACTTTTTCTGGAGCTGGGGGCAAAGCCCAATTACAAACGAAAAACGGGCAAGCAATATTTACCCTTTGTTTTGTTATTATTGATGATTTTTCGTTTGGAGTAAGCATTAATAACAACATGTAACTGATTTATAGATGGATTCACTGTATTGATGGCTGCATGTTTTTGCTGTAGCGATAATAAAGAAAGCGTTTTTAATTGTGTTCATGCTGTAGTAACTGGTAAGTAAATACACTTGATATTTAAAATATGCCCTCCTTATACTCTACTAAATCTAAACTTGTTTAAATTTGATTCATTTCCTTGGTTTTCAGCCGGATCAAAACTTGACGTAGCACAGCCAAATGGTATGTCAGCTCTACTGTATGCTGTGCAGCGGGGACATACTCGAGTTGTTGAGTTTTTACTAGATAAGGGAGCGGATATTGACCACGTCAATATTGAGGGTCATGATGTAAGTTATTTGAAATCTATAAATTATACTGACCATTCAATTTATGAATGCGTGTATATGATTTTAGGCCATGTTCTATGCCAAATGTAATAGGGACAGTGGAATGATAGCGTTGCTTCGACGTCACATGTGGGTTAAACCTGAACCGATAGAAGCGGAATATTATGAAATCAATGGAGATACAGACTCTTCGAAGACAAATGCAGACACCTAGATTTTTTCATTTTCAATAATTTGTTTATTGACCAGTATTTTTGGAAACTGTAGTTATGTTTATGAATAAGGAATAGAAATTGATGTTAGTGCAGTGCTCTTTGTAGTCCTGAATAATTTTCGCATATGTATTACTTTGGATATTGTTTGCTTCATTGCATGGTTACATTTGATGGATTATAATGATGTACCGATGTTAAATTGTTAAAGATTCAGAAGAAGATGATGGTTCGTAAAGTACAGATATTTGTTTTTGTCATTTTGTAACATTAATAATAATGCTGATTGGCAGTTGTTACTAGTTATTTTGTTTGCCACTTATTTCGATTTCCATAATAATTGCATACAAAATCTGCATTCATATATGGATATATTTTAATACTTAAGATTAGCATGACTCGCAAAAAGTCGTTTGAGTGAGGTGAGTGAGGGTCATTTCCCAGAACTTACTCCTTTTCTCCAACACAAGGCGGCTATCCCGATTTTATATCTGATTTTCTCTTTTATTAGAGTTTTTGATAATTGATAATAGTCTTTTTTAAACTTAAAGTTAACGGCTTGTTTAGTTATCCTTGTCCTTCTCAAAGAACAATTCAATAATATCATCATCATGATTGTTACAATGACTGTGATCTTGCTTCTCGTCAAGTTTCAGAAACGTGCGCTGGCCTACTGTGGAAAAAAGACGTTCTTCACTCTGTTAACCATTATTGCAACGCTGGTGATCATGTACCTGACGCTCGATAGGAACACGCTGATGAAGCACTTGACAACCCGTACCTATTTTCGGAAACTGACGTTGTATCGAAATGATAATTACGATCACAGCGACAGCGATGATACATCATCTGCTAATCTCAGCATTTTCCAAATTTGTAGGTTTTATCTGCATTAATTGATTATTCATGCTAAAGATTACGCGTTTATTGTATGGTTTATATGTTTAAAGGGAGGGATGCAATCAATAATACTGCTGGAATCAATAAGATGTCTTCAACAACCTTGAAGGACACGAGTAATACTAATACTACTAAATTCAACTCAATTGGCGTAATTAACTAAGATTGTAAGTATTAGAATATGCATGTTTTTTCTTTCTTTATAGTTCTTGTATTAACAAATAATGTCGATTTATAACAGGTACCAATTTTAAAGCTAGATATGAACAAATTAATGAACCGTCAACCGTTGAAAACAATGTTTCGCCAACGGACCGTCTATAACGCTTATCCTTTAATTAATTACGAAGTTGTTCTCCCAGCTCTTATTTTATAATACCACCATGTTAGTCATTGCATTAATAGCTTTCAAAATTTTATTGTTATTTTAGCCATTTATGGTTCATTAAAATTCATTAAAATTCATTTTTTGTTATTTGTATAAAAAAATGTCTGATTATCTGTAAAAAAATTGCATATAATTATTTTACCTTTTAATTATTAAATAGATGTTTTTAAAAATCAATTTTTCATTTTCATACAAGTTGATCGCATTTATTGGCCAGCCCGGTATGTTTGGTTCTCTCCACATGTTCAGCTCAATTCAGTCAGCCTGACTTTCTCCATGCTGCTCAAATGCGGTTGTAGTATTTGCCGTCACGAACGAGAAGCATAACTAAAATTAACATGAGTTGTTAGTTGGTTGAATAATAAAATATTATTATGCGGTAAGAACTAAGTGACTGACTGACATACAAGTAAAGCAAAGTACAATTAATATTCCACGGTGCACGGACGGGCAGCAGCGACCGACACCGAACATTTACCACCACGGCACACGGTAAGGAAAAGATATTTATCACGTCAACGTCATAAGTTTGTTAACTAACCAGGTTAAATGATAAATGAACACCGAATCGTATCTCTACAAACAAAAGACGTTGTTGGCTAGTGTAAAGTTTTCTACTTAAAGCATTTTCTAACGTAAGTCGGTTTTTAGGGAATTGCGGATTTGACTCATTCGTAAATTTTCCTAATTGTCTTTATGTTTAAAATCTATCAAGAAGATTAAAAATTAATAACAGTTAATTAATTATTCTTGTTTTAGACGGGAGTGCAACAAACATTTGGATACCAGTTTTGATTTTACTTAAGTTTTAAAAAGCAACACATCATGATCAACAGCCACAAGATTTGTTTTGGAGTCACCAGACTACTTGGAAAACAGCGAATAAATTTGGTAAAATATAACCTTGTACAAAAATTCAAGACAATGAAATATAGTGATTTATCTTTCTGTATTGTATATATGTAGGAAAACATACCGAAGAGGAACCTTAACTTGCTAGAGTATCAAAGCAAGGAAATATTATCCGGTATGGGCGTAGCCGTCCAGAAATTTGTAGTAGTGAGCGACAAGGCTGAAATTACAAAGAAAGTAGATGGATTCAGTAAGGATACTTCATGTCATGTTTGCTATTTAGTCTAAACCATTGAATTATTGGTATTATTTTTGCAATCTTCAGAGGTCGATGAATATGTAGTCAAAGCTCAAGTCCATGCTGGTGGAAGAGGAAAAGGTCATTTTGATACCGGGTTAGTTTTGGCATGAGTACTAGTATGAGTAACATGTTTCATTATTCTTACTTCTTCTTTGTACTTTACAGTTTCAAAAGTGGGGTTCATATTCTTAAAGAGTGAGAATCTATATATGACATGAATGACATGCCTGTTTTAATTTGTATTAATTCATATTAATGAATTTAATAGTAAGAGTAAAATCGCCGGCATTGCTCAGGCCATGCTGGGGAATAAACTAATTACGAAGCAGACCCCTCCAGCCGGTGTCCTTGTGAACCATGTTATGATTGCGGAATCAGTTGATATATTCGAGGAAAAATATCTGTGCTTCATTTTGGACAGGTTTGAATTTTATTAATATAAATTTATCCCAAGCAAAATATACGATTTCTATTTGTAAAATAGGGGTCACAGTGGGCCTGTTTGCATTGCTTCTCCGGCTGGAGGAATGGACATAGAAGAGGTTGCTAAAAAGACTCCAGAAAAGGTCAAAACCGTCCCCATTGATGTAATGCAAGGTCTCTCATCTGCCACTGCCAAGGACATTGCAAAATTTTTGGAATTTGACGCTTCCACTGTTGATCAGGTATCCATCAACAAGTTATTTATGTTTAACCGTTTTGCAATTTCAAATGTTTTTGTGCAGGCGGCTTCGGAAATTGTCAAGTTGTATAATGTTTTTACAAAGTACGATGTAACTCAGCTAGAAATTAATCCGCTTGCTAAAACAAATCGAGGAGTGATTTCGGTCGACGCAAAAGTTCTAGTCGATGACAATGCTAACTTTAGACAGGTATTTAAAGAATTAATTGAAATATGTAATTTTCTGTTTGCAAACTATAAGCTTAATACAATATTAATAGAAAAAGACCTTCGATGAAGCCTCGACAGCAGAAGATGACCCTAGGGAAGTCGAAGCCGCAAAGTTCAATCTTAATTACATTCAAATGGAAGGCAATATTGGATGTTTAGGTATAGATTTCTATTTCATTATATTACAATAATATATTTTGAGGTAGCCAAGATACTTTGTCAAGATAGTATCGGTGTCATTGTTGTACATACATCTGAATATTGTCATTACAAATTATAGTAAATGGTGCGGGATTAGCAATGGCGACAATGGACATTATCAAACTCTATGGGGGGTAAATCCAAATTAAGTCTTTAATTTCCTTTCACTGACTAAGTATTAACATATATTACATCATTCATTGTAGTCAGCCAGCCAACTTTTTGGATGTTGGAGGTGGTGTTTCTGAAACTGCTGTGACTGAAGCTTTTCGAATCATTGCGTCAGGTAAGTATACAACACTTAATCTCTCTTACAAATGGAGAGCTAGAACTCTATTTGAAACAAGGCACTGATTGTGATTTTAAAACAAAGATCCAAGCGTAAAGGCTATTTTAGTCAATGTCTTTGGCGGGATAGTGAATTGTGCCACAGTTGCAAAGGGGGTTGTTGCTGCTGTCAAAACTGTTGGATTGAAGGTGCCACTTGTAGTTCGTCTGGAAGGTACGTGATGAAATTTGATATGCACAGCATGACAAATCTTAACAATAATATAAATATCTATAACTATTATAGGGACCAACGTGGACAACGCGAAACAAATTTTGAAAGATTCTGGTCTCAAAATCACTTCAGCTACAGATCTAGATGATGCAGCAAAGAAAGCGGTTGCGTGCCTTTCATGATTTTTGACCACATAAAGCAGCTTTTCCAAAACACCTTGCCCCATAATTGAGTAACCATTCTTTGTTCATGAAGGCTGTAGTTTATTTTTCATAGTTGAAGTTTTCTTTCTTTTGTCACTTCAGTAAAAAGACAAAATTTGTGACATTAATTCCAGCAACTCAAAATTCCAAGTTTACATGACATTGAAGAGAATAAATGATTGTGATGCATATTATCATACAATGGATTTTCCAACTGTGTATTTTCAATTTGTTCAACTGCACTTGTTCAATCTGGTTAATGTACATTTATGTTATTATTTAACCACGCCTGCATCTGCATAGTACAATGTAACCCTCAAAATTAAAGTGATCCTGCATGAGTACAAATAAGTTTTTCAATAATAATAAATACATCACAATTATTTATCATTCTCATTAGAATAAAGTATATAATGCTTTGGCACAGACAGAATTGGTAGGTAATCGACAGTTATTATTCTATAACGTAATATTCTAATCTATTGCATATCAAAAATGGGTTATCTGCTCAAACTGGGGTTGATTTTAATCATTTTGCAAATTTCCCATGCGTTCTTCCTGGGAAACTTGTTAGGATCCAGACCGATGCCTGGAGGTATTTTTGATATTACTTACATTTATGTATTTGTAATTTCTTTCTTAATCTTAATCAATTTGTAATTCAAATGAAAATAGATGCTCTCAACCCACAACTGTGCGAATCATTTTGCAGAAATAAATGTTTAAATGGTGGATACAGCGGTTCTGTTAATGTTCCTGGGTGTTACCAGTTCTGTGATTGCGACTACTACTTTCCACGAAGACCATCAAACTACTACTACTAATTCCGTATTAAAACAAAATCATCAAAAATCCTTAATTATATTCAATAATTATAATTGTAGTATGATTAAATTACGTATAAATTACTAATGTCTTGAACATTTGATGTAAGCCACACTACAACTATAACTGTCATGATTTAGTATTGTAATAGAATCTTCAATTGGTCCAGTATCGAAGCCATGAGTATTTTTCAGAAACCATAATTTCGGCTTATCTTCAGTTTCAGATGATTCATAATATGATCCTGAGTTTTGCTTTTGCTCCAACTCATCCAACTCGAAATTTTCCAAGCTTAAAAGCACGGAATAGCCAAGAAATCTGCAAATTTTGTCTCCCATTTCCGTTGACCACAAATCACTACAGTACGGATGCCATGAGCCTTTTACTCGAACAAGTACATATCCTTCTAATCGATTTTTCCTCCTAAAATTAATAATTAGAAATAAAATAAAAGCGTCTTTTTGAAATGTTTGATCAAATTATTCAAATACCTGTCCATAGATAAATTTGTCAAAGAAGTAGAAACCGCAGTGCAGAATGCTTCATCTAATCCATTAGAACAATCCTTGACAGAATCACATACCAAATTTTGATGAATGCATTCCATAGGACGAGATGAAGATCTATTATTATAAATACATTAATAATTAAACATAAAACAATTTTAAGAGGATTTTAACTCTATAAATTTGTAAAGTACCCAGGATGGCACAAGAATGAATCTTTTCGGCATGGACAACCAAGTTGATCACTTCGGTCAGGGCACCTGGACTCTCCTAAAAATATCATTGACGATGTCATAATGATATTTATTCGTAAATACTTCTTAAAACCTACCATTTTCTTCACAAATAGTTTCGGGTGCAGCTAGTTCTAAATAATGTTTGCAAGTGCACAAATGTTCTTCAGGCTCGTCCGAATAGTCGTCATATCCACAATCATAGGCTCCATCACAGAAGGCAGAAATCTAATTGCAAGGCAGTTTTTGCATGGAGTTTAATGACTCAGAATTGTTAATATTCATACTGATGGTGTACAACTTACGGGTACACAATTCCCTGTCATTTGACATCTAAAATGGCCCAGCGGACAACTTATGGTTGCATTAGGCGACTTGTCGTACTCGTTGTAGTCATCTACGTCATGTGACCTTAGCATTGTTTGATAGTGCCGTTGACATCTTCTTTCATCCAAGCCATCCGGACAATGTGCTTTTAATTAATTACACAAATTCATCACATTGAACACGATAAAAAAAGATAAGAAAACTAACCAATTCCATCGCACACATATTTATTCCCAACACAGGTTCCTATAAAATCCAGATTTATAATATTAAAAAATAGAGAAGGAGTGAATGAATTGCGGAGAAGCGTGTAAAATGTGATAAATTAATTCAATAAAATAATGAAATACAATACCCACCGGAAGGACAACGTGTGCCTGTGCATCCTGGAGGCTTAATGACGGTCGAAACAGGTCGACTGAGAAGGTCCTTAGTAGTTGTTGCTTCTGTTCCGTAGAAGGGATTCTTCAATGTCAATTTCCCATCTCGGGTGCATTTGGCAACGCTATCAGCACTGGCGTACCCCAGCAGAAACCAAGAGGAATTGTCCTCTGTGCAGTAGACAAAATACTCGGTGGAACGCTGGGAGGTAAATTTAAATATGGAATTTTATTCACGACCTGTAGTAAAATGTAACTTAAGAAAGATTGAGAATAAATCACCTTGCATTTATCTCCTGTAAATTTGAGACAGTGATGATTTTCTGATTCACAACTGGGATCATAAGTCACTTTGCGGTCATATAAAGTTCCGTTGATCAACTTTACTCGGACGCAGGATAGAGTTTCATATTTCTCTTTCGGACTATGAATTGAAAAATTGTTTAACAATTTGAACTGCAAATTTTATCAATATATATCTTTACATACATATATGTAGGGCAGATGGACATGGTGAAATGGTCATGAGTAAATGCATTCTCTAATCGAAGAAGAGAAAGACCATCCGTCAACCTTATCACAGAATTAATTCGCTTAACCTGTTCCATTGTGCTGGTGACAATATTAGTAGTTTCGGAGAAACCTGTCACGGCGGAAAGGTACTCAGTTGTAGTCGATCTGTTAAAACAGTAATCACTTAAATTGTTGTTAATTCAAACATGTCCCTTAAGCGAATTAAAAGGTGAATACTGTATATACTTGCCTGACATTGTCATCAATACATTGCGAGGACGCTAGCAGCCATTGTTTATGAACAAGGGTCCCTGGACAAACTGGATCGCCCTCTACCATGATCATAGCGACCCATGGATATGCCCCAATTTGATCAGCTTTAGGCAAATTGTTCGTCACTGAATACAATTTTCTTTTTCCGCAAATATTTTCGTCCCCACAAACTACTTTTCCTTGATGACATGTTTCCTTATAATCGGATGACACTCTCTTGATTCTCCTCCATTCATCACCCAAATTAAGGGCGCGAGAGCTTCGACTGATGACTGGAGCTACTGATGGGCTATTCCGGAAAAATCAATGTTAGAAAATATTCACACATTCCAGTAATTGGATTACAATCATACACAAGTCCTAAAGTCCGGCACACCGTCTCAGTTCCGATTTCCGACTTACACCCAAAATTCCATTTTGTTCCGGACTTTCGAGTTACTGCGTATCCGAACTGTAATCCCCTAGATATTTTGTCGTCTAAAAATTCTCGATTGTCGGGAAGTTTACCCTTTGTTTTCATCAACCGAACTGTATAGACAAACATCCAGTCTCAAGTTGGGAATTTTACGATTCAAGGAGAATATGGGATAGATTAGAAATTTGTCTTACTGCAGTCAACTTCATCTGAAACATATTACGTAAAATCTTTGAAATTATGCAAATTTCACTTGCAAATACATTTTAACCGTACCTTCGCCGAATTCACAATCAATTGATCCATCACACCATTTGGAAATATCAATGCAGGAGTTTGATAAAGGACATGTAGTTGTCCCAAGGGTTCCTTTGCAACCCTTGGTTGAACAGTCCACCTCATCTAATCTGAATAATATATACATATTTAACAATATAATATCAGAAATTTCACAACCAGTATAAAATATAATTAAGGAACACACCCATCAGCGCAATGATGTAAACCATCACAAATGAGGTCAGGATGAGAATTTTCAATAATATTTCCACAATCGCAATGTTTTTCATCTATAGAAATATAACTACCGTTTATCACCTATAAACAAGCATAAAAATAGCATAATTATTTCATGCAGGCCTGTGTTATCCATGCAGTCAAAGTTCCCATTGCACTTCAATTCTAGCGGAATGCAACTTAAAGTTCTGTCATATTATAAAAACATTATAATTTATGTTCTATACCATTTACTTAAAAAGTGAAAATATTACGTTTTGCACTGAAACTCCGATGGTCCACATAACTTTGCGGAACCATATTCATGAGTATGCTCCTCTGTGGCATGAGCCGTCCGTTTAATATCGTCATACGCTTCTTCATCGGCGTCATCATAAGAGGAGGAGGCTCTGCTTCTGAATTGACAATTAATTTCGTCCTCCGCAGAAAGACAGTTAACATGGCCATCACACATATACTTTGGGAACAAACATTCGCCTCCATCTCGAGCACATTTAGCGTTACATGCTCTGGGAAACTGGGTCAATGTAGATTCTCCTATTAAATAGGGGCACATTTATTTATTGTCCCAAAATAATGCAATGCAAATAAATCGTGTAAAGAATTACCACTCATAATGTTTTCTATCCAACTGGTGTAAGAGCTGACTCTGAAAATAATGGAGCTTATCATACTAATGTCATTAATATCAATTTAATTGCATACATACCTTGTATACACTCCGGCTTGATCCGGTCGAGCACCTGAAATTCAATATGAAAATTCATTTGTGTTGCATACAAAATTCAATTAACACAAATTATTCTTATTAGTTTTGTTATTTCTACTTTATCTTACATCCACGTCCAAAGCTGACAAGTCCATTGACAATGAGACGTCCTTGACCATTGCTATATTGTATTCAGAATTTCAAAATTCAATTAAAATATATTTTTTATTTTTGATTGATGCGTAACAAATAAGCTTTACGAGCATATCAATGGTCCTGAAATTATCATAAAAATAATATTGTCTGGTATACAAAAATACAAATCAGTAGTATTAATTAAATATCACCCCAGCTTACCTCCAGAATCCCCTTGGCAGGCATCTTTTCCTCCTTGATTATTTAAAAATTTGCAACATTTTTAGGAATTATTAATTGTTTCGGTTATCATAAACACCATTTCTCGACACCTTGCTTGGTACCACCACCAGCGAGGGTCGAGAATGCGGGATGTATAACGTCTGATACCTTCTAAAACGCCGGCACAAATCTACAAACGAGATTTAGTTATTATCTCTTTATTTTATTGTTATTAGGCTACGAATTACTACCTGCACACTGTCCTTAGTAAATGTTTCCTATATGATTTCAAACAATGTAACGTGAGTAAAGTTGTTCAAAACAAGAAAATAAATTTCGTATACCAAGCATGCTCTTAGGACAGGCAGCTTCACTTCCTGTAAATGATCCGCTGTGATACAAATGAAAAAAACAACAATTAGATAATTATTCAATTATTATAGAATTAATTCCATAATTACGGCCAGTTCCCTCCTCTGACAAGTCTCCCCATCCGATAACCGTACACTCTTGACCCTCCAAAGGATCTTGACTCAGGTCTGTCGATAAACAAGCAGTTGTCACCCATTTTGAGAAATGAAATGGGGCATCCACTTTCATTAGCCTAAAAAATGTACATGATAACGACTCCAGCATATTCATAACAAAATGTAATTTCACGTACGCAATATCATTCATGAAAATTTTTGAATCGTATCGTTCATGAACATGAACTTCAGAGATGAAGCGTGTCTGTTCTTTTGGAGAATATGAATGTCTTCGCAACATTCCCACTTGTGCTTCAAAAACATACTTTTCAAATCCATGAGTGCAATGAGCTGCTGTTAAGAGCTGAAATAAATGTCAAATATAAATATTGATATTTTAAAAAAATTTTAAATTATAGGTTATACTTTCAATTACCCATTCTTTATTAAGTATGCTGCCCCCACAATGGAAAGTTCCGTTCCGATAAATGCCCACAATGAAGGGCCAGTCACCAAACTTGCATGTTGGAAAGAAAAGTATAATGCTTCATACTATTTTACATTTAATTAACAAACACTTTGAAACATAAATAAAAATACCTGACTGTCCTGTCCTCCGACAATTTTTGCAGTTAGTCCATGCACATTGTAAGCTATAGTATATGACACAACTAAATTGCATATGCATAATAAATATTGTCATCACCTTTCTTGTCATTTACCTCTGCGATGGACATGATGATCAGAAGCTGTTTCAAAAACCGTAGTAAGCACTTCTGACGCCGCCCTTGGGATGAAATGTTTGTCAAACTTTTTCACTGGCCACCCGCATTCAGGTTCTGGGCAAATGACATGATAGATTTTTCCAGTTGGACAGGAAGTGGAAGTGTTAAATTTCGACTCTTTATCCACAAGTTTAGTAAACTTTAACTTTTCCAAGTCACCAAAGTCACTGGCGCTTACAGTTGTTAGCTTTGGATCTCTGGAATCATACAATAAAACAAGTACAAATAAAAATTTATAATGTATACGTAAACGCCACTAATTACTCGTTGAGTTCTCCAACAATCAAGTCGCACGTTTTCTTCGAGTATTTCTTGAGGAGTTGTTGTTCTACGGAACCATACGATTTGCAAATTGTGTGCCATTCGTTTCCAATCCGTTTTTGTAGAATTCCAACGCTGACAACACCTCGAGCCTTACCAGCAAACAAAAAATTAGCAAGAGAATTAATTGTGTGGATATAAACGTACTCATTTCAGATGAGGAGGAAAATGCATACCGTAGAGTCTAAACTGGAAAGTCGGAAACACTCTTTTTCGTCACTGTGTGTAGGGAAACAATCAATAATTCCTACCAAATATTGCAAATATTTAAGATGTTCTAGAAAATGAAATTTTTATAGTACAAAATAAATTACCATCACATTGCTGCGACATTTTTATGCAGTGAGAGCTAACAACGCTTCTGCTAGTGGAACAACTTAACTCATCTTCTTGACAGCCTTGATAAAAATATTAGGAGGGAAGCAGGTTTTGAGATACTTTTTTGAAGCTTTTGGCAAATAAAGTTTATAATGACGATTTACCTAAACCACACCCTACCTCATCTGGAAGATAAAATTAGCAATTTAATACAGAAACAAAATTTTATTTCAGCAGAAATTGTGTACCTTCGCCATTCGGACAATCCTCAAGTCCTATGAATATTAATCAGCATAAAATAAAAATTGTAAATTATAAATTTTGAGAAACACGCGATAAAATTTACCGTCACAGATTTTCTTGGACCCAATTCTATCTATACACTGACAATCCGTCTCATCAGAAGCGTCACCACATTGAACATTGCCTTCAAAGTTTTAAAACCATTATAGCGGAATAAGTACCTGAAATTGAGATAATATGCATACCATCACATTTGTGGTGGCTTTTCACACAAGTTCCATCCGTACAACGAAAACCACAATCTGTTTAATTGAGAGAATAATAATAATAATCCTGCATATTGTTGGGATCAATTGTGCAGTAAGGCTTTTTATTATTATGAATTTTAAAAAATTACCAGATTGATGACGATGAGAAGAGAAATGACGCACAGTTCTATTCAAGTCGCGACCTTCAGCCCCCACTTCCGGAATGTTATTGCTTAAGAAGACATCCAACAGATCTCCAGGTAAATTTTTTGAACTTTCACAGATGTTAGAATGAAATTTTAATAAAAATATAAAAACTATCACAGAATTTCTAGCCATATTAATGAAGAAATGAAATGATGGGTAGAATAAATGCTATAGTACTTTCATTTGATATTTTAAGAGAACAAAGTGTGTTTCAGTATTCCAGTCCAAGGATTAAATAAATGTGTCACAGAATTGCAGTAGTGTGCACATTTCATTCAGAGAGGAAGGAAAAGGCGTCATCCTTCTGTTTTGTATAATGTAACAAGATTGAGTCTACAAATTTGTAGCCTTTGCATTACTTCAAAAGGAATTTGCAAATTGCGCAATTGTAATCATTCAACATTAGTTCTTTTTTTTATTAGCATTGATTAGTAAGGATCTTAGATTTTATCATTGTTTCAATAATTTTAAATGTTGGTTGGCGATTCTGCTAGGTTTTGCTGAAAGTATGCATTTAATTGTATGAGGAGAATACAAATATTCCAAAAGATGACACATACTTATCATTCAATTTTTATTTCCTTGTCAAATACAGTAAATTGACGAAGCAATCTTATAACAACCATTCATATCTGTATCATATCTAGATATAAGAACAAATAATGGCATATAATGATACGAATCTGATGTAGGATAATTTAAATTATCTTGCAATAATATACAAGGCTATATAATAACATGATCTTCATTCATTCTGCAGTTAATCATTTTCACACTACGACATTCTCGAAATTTTATTGAATAGATGATTATGGCTATCATACAGGTTATGTAAAGGCCAATGTGGCACGTTAGACAGAATAGGATTTCAAACAATAACAAGCAAAAAATAAATCACTAGATTCCTTTTTCTTTCCATTTTCAGGAGAGAAACATTATTTTAAAATACTAAACATATATTTTGACTTGAATGTATATCACTTACGGAAGGGAAGACTGAACTCTAATATTCGGTAAAAAGTATGGTTTCATTAAAGTTAGGTTACATAGTTGGAATGGCACGTATTGTAATTTGGAATGATTGGAGTTAAGGCGTAGATTTTAAGATGATGTCATCTGAAAATGGAGTAAAATGAAATACAATCTGACACATTTCTGACAAAATATAGACATACTTACCACCAGTAAATGCCCGTTCTTCTTGGCAATAGCAGTTGTGTCCGTGTCACTCTTTTTAATTTCGATTATGCCCTGCTTACCACCATTCAAGAAATGTTGAACCCTAAGAGTACAAGAGAAACCCCTTAAATATTGATCTGGTTGCTAATGTTTAAGATGTAAATTTCTTACTCTCCGGGTGGTACAATCGTCAACAAGGACTTATTCTGGGCAGCAGTGTCAATGATTTTGGTCACTGCTTCAATCACGTGCGGGAAATTAATAATTAAGTCTCCCTATAACAATTATCTTGATTACTATCTCATATCATATGAATTACAAAATAGAATCATTTTTTTACACACTTTGAGCTGCTTGTTCTCTGGAGGAGTTCGGAATACTAAAAGCCCGTCTCCCATATTGGTCATCGTGATACCTTTCAATTCGTTGAGGAAGATTTTATGTTTTAATTTCAAATCTTTCGCGTCGTGCAAGTAAACAGCAGCATTTGAGACGGTCAAAATACGTTCTCGAGGCTTATAGCCATGCCGGTCATACTTGGTGACGGTTGTGCAGTACTGTAAATTAAAAAAGTATCATGATTAGTCATACATTTTTGAATAAAGTCTCCTGTAGTCTTATTAGAATTGATTGTGCAATATTCCTGTCTTACGACAAGTCGCTCGCCACTGTTCTTTATATTTGTTTCAATTACTCCTACACGATTTCGAACATCCTCTGGGCGGAAATCAACAAAATAATTTCGCACCGAAGCTTCATACGTCGCTTTCTTTCCTAGATATGGACATAGAACAAGTTAGTTTCGAAAGTTAGTTACGATCAGATAGAAATGCTTACCCTTAAACAATTCGTGAGCCAAATACTTCATTTCCAATTGTCGTTTCCTTTCAGCACTCAATCCACGAACATATTTACGAACGATCTGCCTTCTATGCATTTTGCAAAGGAGCATTGAAGCCTGTACAAAAATAAAGTTACAAATTAATTAAGGAAATACTTGTAATTGAGGATAATATTCGTTAAACTTACAGTTCGTGCTGCCGGTGGACTATCTGGCCACAACCGATCATGTCTCAATATGACATTTGGAAGTGATTGACTCAATTTCAAAAGGAATCGGTACCGAACGAATTGTAAAAACTTTGCATTGGCTTCACAAGGGTCAGCATTTCGGGTCATAAATCCCTTGATG
This sequence comes from Folsomia fimetaria, assembly GCA_034695645.1. NCBI lineage: Eukaryota > Metazoa > Arthropoda > Collembola > Entomobryomorpha > Isotomidae > Folsomia > Folsomia fimetaria. The sequence continues at coordinate 13,067 of JAQFZJ010000165.1, read as the reverse complement.
AAACTGCAATTAAACCCATAATTTTTAACACGGTTTTCATATGAATAAAGATTTTAGTTAAGAAAGAAATAGCACCATTCATATTGAAAATTTCATTGACTTTGAATTGGCAAGGTTGAAAAATCATTTCATCAATCAATATGTTGTCAAACAGTAAAAAAATATACTTACTCTCTTACAACGTTGGATGCCCATTTACGTTTCTTATAAGTTCGTACCGCAAGGAACCTCTTAATGTACTTTTGTACAAAGATGACCTGAAATCTCATTTTCAAGTATTCCTTGCGCTGCTTCCTTCCTCTCCAAATCGCTTTAATCTTGGAAACCAGTTGCTTCTTCCTTTCCTGGAAGGCGTCTTCAATGGCAAACAAAGTTTGGGCATGGCGAATGAATATCTTCGTTCTGAAAGCAAGAGGAAAAATGAGTTGGTGGTAACTACAAAAATTGATTGGATTATTATAAGATTCCAAATGAAAATTAGTACAATAATCTACAAACAGCATATGGTTTTATCTCACCTATGGTCAAACTTTGACCTTCAACGCACACCAAGTTGCAAGCAAATACAAACAATTATTTTAGACGGACAATCAGAAAATGCAAAGTGGCTTGAATTTGATCACTACTAAACTAATGACATAATTACAGTCTTTGTTTTAGTTTTGTCTCAACATGAAAAATAAATGCATTTTAAAACTTGCCTTTTACAACATATTTCAAATTAGGTTATAAACCTAATCGTCTTACATCAACGAATGCTTAAAAACATTTATGACACAAGTAGAAAATGCGCTTACTTTCCCATTCGGAAATGATCATCGTTGTATCCTAAGTGTTTCATCAAAATCTCAACACCTTTCTTAGCAGGTCCGTCGAAATGAGGCCATGTCTTGGGGCACAAACTCTTGTATCGTAACAAGAACGTCTCGTATGGTCGTCGATACGCGAATCCAGCGCGACGTACTCGCAAATTTTCCATCAGTCCAAGGTATTTCACTTGATGGCCCACAATTTCCAAGTCGAAGACGCCTAAATTAGAAAGCTGGTTACTTGATACCGCATTTTACCATAATAAAAAAGTCAAGGGAAAAGTCTGACCTGCTTTCTTGAAATCATTGGGCTTAATACAGCGAATGTACGAAGGTTCTTTCGACATTAAAATTTCCATCAATCGATTCAAACTACTCTTGAATTGTGTTGCAGCAGTGTCAGGACGTTTTTTTCGATTCAAATCGCTTGCAGGGAAGATCGTCTGAAAGAAAAGAAAAATTGTAGCAGTGTACATTATGGTGTCTAAATATGCCGTAAGTGCATGGATGAAAGAATCAAGAAATCATCTTTAATTTTCAAAGTCAAAAATAAAAATCGATTTTTTTATATATAAAGGGAACACCTCCGGGCTACAGATTTTTAATATTTAACGTGGTCTATGAAATATAATGGATGTGTTGAGATGAGAGTTGGAACTCTTCCAAAAGTATTAAAATTTTAATTAAGCGTGACATGATCATGTATTCCTGTAATTGCACCACTTTTTGAAGAAAACTCTCATCCACTTTGTATCTTTCTCTAAAAGGCGATGAAAATGTACAAGATATGCAAAAGCACAGTTTATGTTTGTTGGGTTATCTGCTTTGCCATTAACTTCATCATTCAAAATATACAAAAGTAACGGAGACAAAATACACTCAAAATACATCCATCTCGCATTTTAACGAGATCACAGACCTCATATCCATCATCTGACCTACCATCCATTAATAAATATTGTTTGAAAACATCATCATCAATCAACACTAAATGCAAACAGAATACTACACTGCACACAACTTGGCAATTTCATATCTCAATTTGCTTGCAGAATAGCTCGCTTCCGTAATCCCTATACCCCGCATCCTCCTATCTCACTCTCAATACCTGAACAAATGAAACTTGATAAAATTATTCACCACAGTTGTGTAAGCAAATCGATATGGCATGGCAATCCATCTACAAGTATTACATTGAAGCACTCACTTAGAAAGCCTATTCTATTATGCTGGAAATGAGACAGATTCGCAAAAATGATAATTACCACGACTTGTATGTGGGTCGGGTTAGGGAAAAATGCACTTTAGAGATAAATTTTTCCTAACTTTTAGCTCCAGATGGGTTAAACGATGAATGCTCAATATCTCAACTCACCTGCAAAATCTTTTGGCTTGATGTCGTCATTGCTTCACGCAAATCCCTGAATAGTAGGTCATTATTTTTGTCTAAAAATCCATGAACTTTATAAGTCACTTCTCCGGCGTAATGTAGGAGCCTGAATTCCTACAAAAGAATACAAACCGGTTCATAATTTGGCTCTCAACGCATTCTAAATCGATTAGCGAAGGTTTGTTTTACATCACGAGTGAGGGATTTCCTAACGGACGTGTTCGCAACTTTATGACTAAGATAGTGGGGATGAGCTGACAGACTTTTGTCCAATTTTTCCAGCATTGTGAAATCGGTTGAATCCCCTGAGTAAAACATCAAACGTATTATGAGCATAAATTGCTCCCACGTCTTACAAGATTACGTTGACTGTTTTTATACCTGGGCGGAGACACTCCTCATCCATCAAGGCGATTATTCCTAAGAACAAAATCATACAATAATAGCCAATTCTTCATTTTCTGTTTTGATCACCACAAAATCTGAGATATTCATTCATTTTACCTTTGTGTTTTTCTTCAACGAGATCACAAATAACTTTGTTATTGAAATAATCAATATGTTCCCACTGTATTTCTTCTTTCTGGTATTCCTCTTGCTCTGACTTCAGGGTCAATTCAATGAATAACTGTTGTAATTTTTCGTTGCAGTAATTGATGCAGAATTGTTCAAAACTGTGTATAATAAAATCAGGAAAAATTAGCCGCCGAACCAACAAGCATTAAATAATTTTGAAATAATAAAACAGACCTGTTGTTTTCGAAAATTTCGAATCCATAAATATCAAGAATTCCCATGAGCGTCTTTTTTCCATCGTAATCAGGATTCAGGGATTGGTTAAGTTTGGTTACCAACCACGTGAACAATCTGTCATATATCGCTTTTGCCAAGGCATCACGAGCGTACATACACTTTTCGTACGTGAGTGGCGAAGTGACAAACTCCCCACGAGCTTCAATGGTTCGATTTAAGAACGCCTTTGTCAATTTATCATTGGAGCATCCCAGGAGCTAGATGTAGAGATATTTCATTTAAAACTCATTTGTAGATAATAAAATGTGGGAGCACAACTGCACAAAATGAACATAAACCCAAAAAACTCAACTATACACTACAAGGAGAAACTGTGGCAAAAAAATCGTTAAAAATTCGGAGAAGGGTGCGTGCTTAATGAGGCAAGCACATCTAAATTCGGTTCATGAAGTAAGAAAAACTGGATTTTAGGAGTTTACCACACTATAGGTCTCCCAATCTGTAAATAACGATTTTCTGGCATTCTCATTCTATGAAAGTATATTACATCATTTTGTTTTTATTCTACATATTTAATACCTTTTTTGTGGTGCTAATTTTTATTTTTTTTAAACTGGTCGAAAGTTGTGCATGTATACTTTAAATCGACAAAAGCATGATAAATCATAAATGTCAAACCTGAGAGGTGATTTTGACGATATCATGGCTAAGGACTTTGGCGTAATTCCCTTCTTGTTTGAAGTCAATCTGTCCTAGGTGGAGAATGGCAGCAATTATTTGAAATATCTCATCTTGTTCCTCTGTACTAAATCCGACAATGGTCATGGCCTCTTTAACAACTCCATATTGTTTGACATCATCTTGCCCTGCAGTCCTAACTTCCCCCTGAATGCAATAAATAAAATTCTTAGATACCTCAAAAATTTAGTAATTTCTCTTATTTTCTCACCTGATTAAGATAGTGGTATTTTATTGGATTTCGTTGAAGTTTCAACTTATTCAACGTCGAGTCATCAACACCGGCAAGCATTTGATAAAATATGTGGAAACTCCTATCTCCTTTGGCCTGATAGATTACTCTTGATTTTTCAAGAAGGTAATTGATAATGTGTCCTCCTACGGGCGAGCCCTACAATATTTTAAGTGAAAGGCTCATATTTAAGTTTTAAACCAAAGTAAGTAATATTAAAATGGCTTGAAATCTCTAAAACCTCTTTTCCCAAGATAAAAAGACCTGATACATTATACTTAACGATTTTATTGCAGGAAACTGAACTGCATTAATTCAGTACACGTAAAAAGAGTACAAATAAAAATAAGAGTTTGCTAAACTTTTAGACAAGTATTTAAGAAACTAGATCATGCAATGCCAAAAATTGAGTTGTTCATTGCTCTATTAGAAACATTCTGATGTTAAACGCAGGAACACAAATAATTGAAATACATACGCGAAAATCAAATTCGATATCCATATATTTCCCAAATCGACTGGAGTTGTCATTTCGATTAGTTTGAGCATTGCCGAAAGCTTCTAGAACTGGATTTGATTGTAGCAGCTTCTCTTTGGTGGTTTCAACTGATGCAATGTGCTTAGAAGCTGCTGCGATATAGCGCAAAATCCACTTGGATGCTTCAGTTTTTCCACTCCCAGATTCACCTATAAGCAAATTATATAAAAATTAAACACATGAATTATTATTTTGTCATCTTAAATCATTTCCGATTTATGCATGGCATACATAATCATAATACGGGTAGAGACATAGTTATCATTTCCCAAACAGTATACAATTTCACCTTAACCATGTACGAATATGAACATTGCGTTTTTTCTACAATATCATAAGAATCATAAGTATATATACCGCTATTATTATGTGATAAAGTAGTCCCCTTTTTTGACAGTGGCAGACAGACAAGAGAGAAATTGTTTCTCAAATTCATTCACTAATCTCAATTCAGAAATATTTTACTCCAGACACGAGTCAGACAGTGAAAATTATAGCCTACTAGCTGTGCCAAATCTGAAGAAAGATCTCATTTTTAGCAGACGCCATCAATTACGGCACGATCTCATGTGTGAACTCTTCCCTGCTGAATCTGCCTCAAAATATCTTAATTGGATCGGACATACCTGAGATTTATGATGGTTTTAAGATGAACCAAAAATTCACAACATTGACCATTTACGTCATCATTTTTTTTTGTATGGCTGAAAGAGCTTAACACTATTAAGCTCATGATGCATTGCAAACGTAAAGTTGTAGTAGTCAGCATCAGTTATCAACCATGATGCATGGGAACAGAACAGACTACAAAAGTTGGGTTGAGTTGAAAGCACAACCGTGAACAAATAAAGTGAATGAGATAAATGAGAAATGGTATTTATTACCTGAAATCAAGATACATTGGTCCCGATTTTCTTCTCGAAGTTGTTTGTACGCATTGTCTGCAAGCCCATACCTGAAAAAATTAACCACGACCATGTAGTAACAGCATGTAATAATGTAGTCAAAATAGAATTTACACATAACTGGTGCTGAATCAAATACTTAACACAACATAATTTGTTTTTGTTTTGTTAGAATTTTTCCATTGAACACCATGAGAGTAATTTCGAAGCTCCCAATTAACAAATTAAAAGAAAATGAAAGTTTAGCATAACAGGCTCGAAATTCGTTAACTTTCAGTAGTTCGCCGTTCGCCATTTAGTAGTAAATTTCATTAAACAAGACGAGGAAATAAAACTGGACACTGTTGAATAATATAAATTTACTGTCATTCAGAGCAATGCAATGAAGGACTGCAGAGAGTGTAAATTCCTTCCAAATCAAGATTGACAGAAAGCACTTACACATGCGGTGCCACCTCTATAAAATTGACATTGTAATACTTCTTTTCATAGTCCAATCCATAAATGGGCAGATTTCTGTATGGATTTACGGAAATCAGCACTGGGCCGATGTAAGTCTGAAATTGGTAAATAAGAAAAGAAATATTTAATTTTCATAATCCTTCAAATGAATGGAATATATAAGACTTGACGAACTTGACTAAATTATTAATGAATTGATAAGCACAAATGTACAATTAGATGTCTCATTAGTCGATCGTTAAGTATCCAGTTTAGATCTTTTGATAATTCAACATTTACGTATTTTATTTAAATGTAACCCAAACTTCGAGTTGGTGGAAAGTCAAATCAAGTTTAATTTATCATACGAATTCATTTTAGGATTGTTGCAGCGATTGTATGCTATTTGTAGGATTTTATGACAAGGAAAGCTTAAACGTGTAAATATTTCTTTCATTCAAAGAAACTCTGGATCTATCTAGCTCGCCAAAATTAAAACTTGAGCGATTTCATTGATATGAGATGAGTCCATTGTACTCTTTTCATTCTCCCAAAAATCAGACAATGATAATTCTAAATCTTAAAATCAAGACTAACATCATTCATTCATTCACTGCACTGACATTATTCACGATTTGATTGGATTTATCTCGCTTAAAAGTCGTACTCGTATTTATGCAGTACCATCACGAAATAGTCTCCACCTAAGAGAACAACAAAGTGGATAAGCTGCATTTGATCATTGAATCAAAATAATCGGCGTGCACTATACAAATACTAATCTCGACTCACTATGAGCAAGATTAGGAACACTCCCTTCCTGTAAGATGTCATTTTTGATGTGATTCGATTTGAAGACAATGATTATGTATACTTTTATACTTCAGCAGCCGTTCCCTTTCCATCTCTCTTTTTTCTTTGCTATTCAAAATATTAAAGTACAAAGATTTAGATCGGTTTGTGATATTGATAATCTCGTTCTTACTTCCTTTGAAGTGTGTGGATAGCACTCCATTGCAGGTAGTAAAGAAACGATTGGTTTGCTTTTTTGAGATCTAAAGTATACTTCAAAAAGAATAAGTTTTTGATTCCAGGTGCATGTCACGAGTTAGTGAAAAAATAGGTCATGATGATGGGTACTTTCTAGTAATGGATTTTTGTCAGACCTTTTATGCTTACCAAGTAGCATTATCTTTTGTCCTTGGCAATTTAAAGATTTGATTTATAAGAGCATACTCTAATAAATATATTTAATGACATTACACAAAAATATTGGGAGAGCGATATAACTTGAGATGTAACTATTATTAAAAGGGTTAACTGCCTGGCACTGTTTTCTGCAATCTATTAGATTCAAGCTACGGATTTATTATTTCTAGTTTTTATATAAATTTTATCGACTAAATTTATGCCATGCATCAATTTCAAACCAGTTTTAATCTGATATTTTAGAACACTGACAAAGATTTTCAAATGAAATCAATCACAGATAATCAATTCCCTAAATCAGATCGAAATAAGTTTTATCCAACTCAATTCCCAGCCATGAAAATCAAGCAGTGTATAGTTTTCTTTTTATATTTTTAATATTTCATGCAAGTAAATTTTGTTAAGTAATGATAATAGAAAAGAATGCAGCAGAACTTTTAACATACTCTCATCATTACATTGCCAGCATGTTATATTTTCTATTTTCACAGAATTTAGATTTGCCAAAGCAATTGAACACAGTGGAATTGACACCGGCAAACTATATTTATATATGAAATTAGGCTTCAGGTATGTAGATCGATACTTACAAGTAAGCAAGGCCAACCTCATGCGAGATAGTCGTACTCACATATATTGATAATAATAAATTGCAATCTTCTGTTCTATTCCCATTGTTCTAATCTGGGCTGAGTTTCGCTCTCGTAATGATAACAACAGGAATTATTGCAACATCATTGATATGATATGATAAGGATAACACTGTGTATCGTGCTAAGGTCAGAGGCGGATAATTAATTGAACCGTTTTAAAAATGTGAGTATCCATATATGCACATATTTCATATTCTTAGAAACAATACACTTCATAATTAACCAATTTCTTTGCACAATGTGACAAACTATTTCTAGAAATGATGGAATAATTTGATGAACCCTATCCAACACAGTAAAATGATATACAATCCGCAGTGTAGTACATGACTAACTATTTACCAAATATTATGTAAATCATGCGGATGCGAGAAGAGTGTGACTGGATGTGTGGGTGGTCTGCTTCATTCAAATTACAATTAGCATCATAACTAACCAACCATTAACTAACTGCTACCCCACTTATTATTACATTTATTATGTCAGTATCAGTGACAGGATTTGATGCATCAACATCAAACAAAAGGCATTAACGCAGTGAGACGAAGATGAGTTTTAAATTCGATCAACCCTGAGTTTGCATGTGTCAATAATATATTTTGACAAAAACTAATTTGAATTCTCAGTTAAGTTCCACCATTATCTCCCAAGCGATAAAATTAAACGACTACACTATTATGTAGCTGTTTCGTGGCATGGTGGCTTTATCAACCACTGATTATTTTATTTAACCCGACCCTATATGCTACTTCATTTTCCATGAAGTAGCATAGCTTTGATTTTTAATTCATGAATTCATGACTCTTTAACCCGAAGAAATATTTATACACATCTTCATTGTTTCTCATGTGAACCCACTAACGGAAATATAATAATGGCAATTTGCCTCTGCCACTTTTCTCAGATTTCAACTAAATAAACATCGCTAGCTTTAAGGCTCTAAAGTTTCCCTTTCCATTTCAAAATTTAATTTAGGTGGCTGCGTGGTAATTAGCACTTGATGCATTTTACAAACAACGTGTATACAATGTATTAAAAAAGATGTTATTGGAAATCCAGTACCGTACCGTGTGAGTAAGTAAATAGATTTCCACACATATATATAAATTTGCAAATAATGCAATATGACATTAGTACGACAATAAACTGTCCCTATTAGTATGTAAAACATTGTAAGATGTGATGTAATTGTTGAAAGTTAAAAATCTATAAGACCAGCCTGTATCATCACATCACCGATGCAATTGAAACACGTAGAAAATCGCACGGAAGATTTATGACATGATCGTGAGCCATAATGTTCACTTTTATCTTGTCTTGCAAACCAGTTCGGTTGACCAGCATCAATTTTACTATATGAAATTGCGGCCTACGCCTATTCCTCTCTATTTTGCTTTTGTTATTAAAATTTAGTTAGAAACAAGAGTGATGGAATTTCTCCAAATTCCATGTGAATACTCTCAATGTAGACTTAATACACAACAAACCGGCTTATCCTGTTCCGTATCTTATCTAGCTTGTCATATGGAATTTCCTTCGAAGCAAGTAACCTGCTGAATTATTATCATACAAAAATATTATGCACAAATATCCACCATACATTACTATGAGCAAAAGACACAGTTTGCAGTTTGCACACTGGACATTAAAATTCAACCATCAACCAGGGAACTTCTCTCCCTAAGAAAATGACCATGAATGCAACATTTGATCATACTTATTGCCAAAACAATCAACATTGACACCCACGCCTCCATAAGATCCACCCTCCACCTCTCTCAAAAACAGCAGTTTTTTTCAAGCAGCAGTTTGATTCCAACATCTCAACTCGACACATGCACTTCGCCACTAACTATTGAAAATACTATTTAACTTATGACACATTCAAAAACTTACATAAATCAAATCCCCTCGAAATCGCTTCCTCAGATTTTCGATGAATGCTGCCGTGTCGTTGGGATCATCTAGAAGGACGGCGTCCGAGACTCCAACCGCTTCCCTGTCTTCTAACGCGTTTTCCATCATCTTGAACGGATTGAAGATTTCAAATGTCGATTGTGCACTTAATTATACGATAATTTGACAAATTTGCCGGAGAGAATTTTTTGTTGTGGTTTGCTTGAACCAGAAACGAATGGACGACTGACTGGACTGACTCTACTCTACTCCAGCCTGCTTTTTGGGGTCGTTGGTCTTCGTCAGTCTGCTGGCACTGGTGTCTATCTCTAGGTCAACCGACAATACCAATAAGGGGCAAATCGACGACGACGAATTTATTTTTTTCCGTGGAGAAGAGAGTGAATCAGTTTCAGACGACCGGTGTCCGGGGACTTCCATACGAAACTGAAAGTGATGCATGTGATGGAATCGGGTCTGGATTTTGGAGGATGATGATGTCAAAATCCATCTCATCTCATCTCTCTAACAACACACACTCTTTTGTAGCTCTTGTCTCTCACATGCATAATGTGCTTGATTTGAGGTTGGTTGGGACGTTTCATGGACCCTGTATGACACTAAACATCATTAAAAGTTTAAATAAGCATCTCAATTTAAAGGAAATATGATAATCATCACAGCACTGAATTAAAAAGCATGTATGGATGGATGCACCCTGCAAAGAATGTACCTGTCCTGTTCTTTTCATATATGCACCATATTATTTATGACAGATTGAATGTGAATGTAATAAGGTAATCGTATCATTTGATTTGGTAAGCGATAAATAATAATCTTCACACGGATTCCTTTCCATTCAATTGATCATCATCAAATATATGATAACTGCAAGTGGGTTCGTTTCCTATGCGTTGGTTGATTTGTCTGGCTGGCAAAAGTGAAATTCAAGAGAGAGATGATGAGAGCAAATAGTGTGCAACTTATTCAGTGGGTGATGTGTACCAATGTTCAATAATATGTTCAATTTCATTAGTTCTATCCTAATATATGTCAGGTAACTATTATAGAAGTTATGTTATATGCGAGACAGTTTATTTGCAAAAATAATAAAGCAAACAAATTGGCTCTTTCGTCGTGCTTTGTTAAGGAGAAATCTTAATATCCGAATTAAAAACATGTTGATTTCGCCCTGAAACTAATAGTTGAACACAACATCAAAATGAATGATTGTTGCAAAGTTTATTATGATTAGATGGAACATCAATCAATATCAATTTTTAAATAACTGGCTACTGAAAGACTTAGCAGATTATCAGAATTTGCGGTAAATCCCTTTTTACCGGCTAAATGATGTGTGAAGTATTATTACGGTTAGAGAAATTTTCGATTGTTTGAACAGTTGTCATCGTCCTCATACCAGGATTGAAATTTGTACCTGGATGGAACATTAATTGAAGAGATGATTAGATTGTACGATACACAACCTGAGAACGACAACGTTATTGAACCATAATTGGATAGGATTGCTTAATTGCTTGCAATGCAATACCATGCTGTTTTTGCACTAGTCAATGGTTCCTGTCAGTTTAGCATTCCTAATGCAAATGGTATTTTTCCCATGCTAAATACTTGTGATAATTCAAAATGATCGCATCCGACTCCGAATAGCCTAACAAGGACAGAAGCTAAAAATGTCAAATAAAAATCACAATTTGAAAATTTCAGTATAAATCAAGCCATTCTTATTGATAGTATAGGACTGCTTCCGAAATTGAGGTTTGACTTTTTTAATTATTCACTGGGTTAATAAAACTATTTTTCGAGTGTGTACCAAAACAATACACAATAGAATGCGCAAACTATGTACTTCAAAGGCAGGATATATCTCATTCTCAATTGCATTGTGCTTAAACATATTTCACCTTTCTTATCTACATTCAGTGTCAAAAGTTGATAAGCGTTCTGCAAATTTCCTAACCTTTTTTGGTTCAACTTCCCTTTAAAGTATTTTCTGATTACTTCGCGGTATCACTTCAGTATTGTATTTTGTAATATTAGCTGTGTCAACTTCATGTAAATATTACAATTCAATATTCATTCACTCATACTGCATAATAGTACAGAACAGCACTTGCATAACACGAGGATTTATCTTATTTAAACACTGGTATGGTTAACATCATCAATTTTTAATGACGGCCTTGCACTTTTCAACAATTTGCACCATGATCACCACATCACAGTAGAATGAGGGCTTTTCTTCTCAATTTGTATTATGTGTTATGTCCCATTGAATCGTGTTGCATTTTTTACATAGTTAAAATTGAACGATATCCCCAAATTTTACCCACAATAACTGAGAAATGTTTTTGTGCTATATTTTCAGGATTATGTTTATGAACTTGTTGTGAGCTAAACCCAATTGACGACATCACTTATCATTATCACAAGTTTAGGCTAAGTTTCTCTTGCTTTTACGTCACTTTGCAGATATAATCCTTTAGAGTGGCTTTACTTATGTATACTACCATCCAAAAGCTGTTTAAGAGCTCAACAATGCCCTCATCTTGGTCAAACAAAGAGTCAAGATGAACTGAAAGAGTTTTGAGCAAATTCTCTTCTTATTAGCAGATCACGCTGTATGTTTGCAAAAGTAACCTGTCTATCACATTAAGGCGTGTATAGTTTATATATCGCTTGGTTTCTCACAAAAGGTATTACTTTGCTTGCCCAATAAATAATACATATGCAGGTTGAGGTTAGAAAACTTATAATAATGATTTAATTTACTTGTGTAAATAGAAGAGATTGCAGTGCAAAATAATAAGCAATTTAATAATTGCCTCGACCCTGTGATATTTTTGTACTTATACTGCTAATTGGTCTCAAACGGCTTTTGTGTCCTTTTCACACGCTTTTCTGTAATTAAAATAATCTGTTGCAATTCGTTATTGGATTTAAGAAAGCAAATACAATTAGGAGCATGTTTTGCAAATAAGTTATGATATTATGGATGAATGAATGGATTTGGGTTGTGGTTTACTGCCTGAACTATGTCTGATAAAGATTAAAAAACAATACTTTCCTGGAATGTTCTCATAATCTGTGAACAATGATCTGAGATGAATTTTACATACATTATGATTTTTGCACAAGTAATTCAGTATGAAAGCCTGATGACTAAATATATAGACGAGGTTTTCAAACGTTTCGGAATCGTAATGTAGTGGTAATGATATTTATGTTGTAAATAAATAAACTTACGACATAAATTTATAAATTGATTGATGCCTTTGCATTGGATACAAGCAATGTCAGTCATGAAAATAACTAAACATATCCATTGGCATTCATGCTTCATGGGTTTTTAAATATACAAATTGTGATCAAAACACAGATCAATTATCAACTATTTTAAGTCTACCTTGCCTAGCATAATCAGGTTGTTTAATGATGAATTTAATGAATTTGGAACGATTGGTGGGTTGAAATGTGAATCA
>JAQFZJ010000164.1:0-52830 GCA_034695645.1 Folsomia fimetaria | reverse complement strand
AACCACCCCGCTATCATCACCAACATTGATGACCTACAGCGACGATTTTCGCGACCAATGGCACTTTATATACTACTAAGGTGGTTGTATGGACCACCATCAAATTTTACTGAACTCTCTGGAGTTTTCTATAAGAAAAAAGTCAAAATTTGTACCAAATGAATTAGGCCAAGCAAATGTATTTTTGAACATTTACAAATCTTTTTGCATAGATTTTTCATGGAATACATATAAACATAAAGCATTTGAGCTACATTTTTTTTGAGTCATATTTTGGAACTAACAAAAATTCTTGACAGGTTCATTTTTGCATTAGAATTTTTTAATTTTTGGCTCATTCAGAGCAATTTTTGTGTTTTTTTAGTAGAAACTTGATAAGCATTTTTATGTATACAGAATTTCACAAGAATTTTGTTACCCTTGCATGTTTAGATCTTCATTATCTGAAGAACTGCAAAGGTACTTAATTAAAGAATCGTGTATTAAGTAATACTACTGTTAATAGTAATTTTAAGCATTCATTTCCTTCAGTTAAAAATATATAAATGTAAAACATTCTGTGATCCTTGGCTCATTATAAATTGTGCAGCATGGATTAATTCGGCGTTGCCTATTAAAAATTATAGCTCTATTTCACATGGATTTATCTTTCTGCATGTCCATTTATGGATAAGAAAGCTATACTAAATTGGATGAATTCATGTTAAATTTAAGAAATATAAGATAGTTCTATAGTAATTATTAAAACCATTGGAACTATGTATAGGTAGATATTCTACAAATCTTTATAAATGTTATTATATCACTTCTATGCGACATAAGTTCAAAATTTTAATTTAATTATTTTCTCTTGTAATTACAAAAAAATCAAAATTCCTGAATGGACAAAATTCATTTTTCTGCATAATCAATAGTTTTTTTTAGATTTTATTTGACTTTTATAAGTCATAATTTTCTAGGATACAATCAACATTGTAATTCTTTGTATTCATTTTTGTTGTATATTCTAAAAATAAATTCAAATTTGGCCACGTGTACTTGTTAATATTTTCATTTTTACTCTCACAAAATGATAGATGACCACGAAAACTAGTTTAATAAAGGTCTCGGAATTTCTTGTCTTCCAAGAATAGGTCGGACTTGACTTGAGCAGAGAGAAGAGAAAGTTAAGCAGCAGAGCGTGGTGGTTGGTTTCGGGAGAAAGTGTATGGAATGGAATGCAGGTCTCTCAAATGAAAACAAAAAAGGAGTCTGATCCGGGTTCCGGGTTCAGAAACAGAGTAGATTCCAAACCAACCGTTCCACATTTTCAGACAGAGTTGGAGTTGGAGTGACAATAGTTCTAGTTTTGAACTTCACACCGTTTAAGCAAAGTTTGTAATTGTCAGATTTCATCACCTTTCTCATCTTAATAGCTTTCATATTTTACACAACTAAGGTGGAAAATCATTCAAAGATGAAGATACAAAACCTGCTTTCTCACTGTTTTTCTACGACGACCGGCACAACTTTTCACATTAGACAGATTCACACCGTTGGGGTGCTTGTGTGGCTGCTGGTTCTGCAATCAGTTTGGTCTCCACGTGCCGGTAAGAATGGAATCATTCATTTTGCATTGTAATAATTAAATAGTAGCTGTGATAGATATGTATATGACATGCATCATATATATACAGCATTGCTTTGTCTTGAAATGTACCGTCCTCTGGAAAGTCAAGTTCAAAATCAATATACAAAGTAAAGCTATACGCAAAATTTGTATTATGTGCATTGCGTTGATTTAAAAGGGAATAATTAAACAAATAACAGAGGAGAAATCCTTGCAAGCAAGATGAAGTAATGGACACCTAAGAATATTATTATTCCTTCATAATCGTTTTATCTCCACTTTCTCCACTCACCCAACAATACAGTGAAAGCATGCATGGATGTAGATGTGGACGTGCATCTGCAGAATACATTCTTATATCATCATCCCTTTCTTCAACTTGAATCTAAATTCCCAAGCACCGACAAAAGCGAATCCAATTAGACCACGATAGCAATGCAAATACTTAACACAGGTTCATTCATTCAATTTGAAAGAATAAAATATAGAAGCTGGAATGGAATTACAGTATTTTGGTAAAAAAAGAAAAAAAGGAATTAATTTAAGTGAGGATTTAAGAATTGAACCAATTTCAATCTTATACCGAGTAGAATTTGAATAGCCTTGTTATCTTTTAATCTAAATAGCAAAATACATTTTTGTTGAATAGTTTGGTTTTGCTCACTCGCTTTCTTTCTTCTTTTTGTGTACATTCACTCCTAACCTTAACTTGTAAAACACAAAGACGATAGAAAACAAAAGAGTGGAAAAAGAAGAAGCTCTCACAATTTGAAATTCATTTCACAAAGCAGCATTCCATTACTTCATACAGTGCGGTGTATGGTGTATGTTCTCTGTTCTTTTCCATTCTTTGCCTTCAGGAGGCGGAGAAGGATGAGAACATTCATTAATCGTAGGATTTAGAATAACGAAGATAAAACCCATGAATGAGAAGAAAGATCAACTTTTTATCGTTACTACATTACAACAAATTGCTAAAACGTGTTGGTAATCCAGGACTGAAACTTAGTGTGTGTAAGACAAAAGACAAAGAAGTTTTCAAGGGTGAAACAATGTTTCTAAAAATTACCTGTTTTCCACTCCACCTCTAAAATATCATGGTATGGTGGCATCGAAAAGCGAAACTCTGAAACGGACGGAAGTTCAGTTCAGTTCTCTAGCTCCTTTTCATACTACTTTCTCTGTACTTTCTGTGAAATATCTGTGAGGCATGCATTTCCCCGAGGAGAAAGCAATCTCGGATGGATATAGATTTTCTGAGAGAGATTCCTCAATTTCCCAGAGATTAAGGCGTAATTCTCCTAAATTGCGAGAACAAATTTCTTAATCTTGGAAACTATACCCTATACCGTTATGGTCTGCCTGACATATTCCTTAATTTGCACTTTAATGCGATGCGATGCAAAATAAGGGAAATTATTATTATACACATGTTGTTTTCACATTTCTTCTCTATTTTAGGTGTCCTTGCAGAAATTGAAGTACAGTGTTTTGATTGCAATTGGCAGAGTTCATCTTCTCATCAAAATTCAGAGGAAATGCAAGATTTCTGTCTTCCTGAACATTTTCAGAGAAACAAAGTCAAAACTGTGTCATGCTCACAGGGTTGTATGACAACCAGTATGTATGAAAATGGTAAGGATTTCGATTATTTTATGCCATTTTATGAATTATACTACTCCATCATCATCTGAAAAAGTAGAAGCATGAAAACGAATATCTGACATAAATAAATTAGATGAAACGCGAATATGTAGAAAAATTGCAGAATTTGCAATTTGTCGATTTGGTTTGGCTATTTTACCGTCGTGGTGGTCGTCGTCATCGTATTCTATACTTGCATAACTGAGCCATAAATTATTTGAGGTTGGACTGGTCCCATTAAGCAGAAAAAGTTGTGGGTTCTTTCAGACATTGAAGAATTCATCACTTTGTCCCGTTTCGGACCTTTGTTTAACTCTTTTCTCTTCTCCTCTACTCCACATGGTGATGTAGACTCCCATCTTCTTTTCAGGAGGATTATGTATGGAGTTACCCTGTCTGCCAAATGGGGAAAACTCACGAACAACTGCAAAACGAGTAGTGTTTTTCTCTTAGCATAAAATTGTGAGACACACCACATTGGTTGAAAAGAGTTTTATAAATGGGTATAAATCAGTAATGGGTGAAAGAGAGAGTGAATTTGTTTGCAAAGAAAGTTATGCACAATGCATTGTATGTTTATATGTGTGTGGCACCCTGCCCAACAAATTGCCTCCTTATATTATTATATGATCCCTGTAAACATACTAGACTTATACAAACTAACAAGCAGAACAGCTTATTTCTTCCTGCTAACAAGACTCAAATTCCGTGTCCGTGTGGTCATGGTCTTGAATTATTGAGGCGAAGAGCATTATAACTAATCCAACACAACCACAATTAAACCACAATGAGAATCCATCCGCTCATCTAGTGAAACTGAGCGAGCGAGCATAAGTATTTAGCATTTGTTCACTTCCTTCCTATTGAGAATTGCTTTCCTATTCTAATACTTACAAAAGTAGAAGTTATTTTACAAAGGTTGGTTGTCATTTGAATAAGCTTCCATTTGGATTTACCGATTCGTGAATGTGTGCATGCATAATGGTAAGAATATAGAACAAGAAGAAAGTAAGTAAGTAAGTAGCTCACTCAACTCAGCTTTGAAGAAAGTTGTCCTTTGTCCCATCGTATTAAGATAAGCTATAGTACATTAAGTAAGTAAGGCAGGAAGTAAGTAAAGTGAGGTGCGATTTCGAAGTGGGAATGAGACATTAAATTAGACAAGTTTCATTCGAAACGAGGATAGGGCGTAAAGAGGACAAGTTTTCAAAGCAATAAAGCTTATGCTCTCTTCTCGTGGTAGTGCGATTCCATTATTATATTTGCAGTTTCTACTTAGTTACTTTCACTTTCATCAAAATCACGATACTCTAAAAAGTAAGTTTTGACTTGCACCCGCAGTATTAACCTAAGAGGATTACGCTTACCCCAAAAGAGAAGAGTTGAGTTCCTTATTCTGCCCATGTTTTGTTAAGAGCTTAAGCCAAGTTACAGTTATTATTCTGTTCGAGTGAACAATTTACTTTTTAACAATCCATCACTTTGTCAAGTCAATTGAGAAGATTTAGCAGCAAAAAAAATGTATCCGGTCCGGATTATGGAAAGTGAAGAAGAAATACTATTACATCCAAAAAAAAGTGTACCTTGCCTGAGATGTGAACTCGGCTTGGTGGTAGAAAGAAAAAATTAATTCAACATCATGCACAATTTCAACTCGATGCCATTTTTATGGTGATTTTTTTCGACACTTTACACATCTAAATTATTTGCATAGGGATGCAATTAACAACTGAATTGAGGAGCATCGTGGTATTGAATACATATTATCTCTGTAGCAAAAAAAAAATCCGCCTGCGATTTGAGAAAAGAACGAGTCCCATGAAAAAGTAGTTCGAAATATAAATCTCTGTCATATTTGTAAAATCCATCATTTATTTTGAGAAATAACGAATCGAAAAAGTATGTGAATCAGATGATAGTCGACGTCGACATCTATAATAATAAGTGAAATGGAAACCTAAAGAATCAAGTAGAAATAAATTGAGAATCACAAAATATCAATCTAAACCACAACAATATTTTGTGACAGTAGAGTGAGTGGACACTGTATTTTGCCTTTCTTTACTCATCTCATTCCATGCACACCACCATTCAATTCTGTCCAAATCTATCCATCTATTATTCTGATTTCCTTCACCCAATACAATCAACAATGTATATAGTCAAAATATATATATTTTTCTGTGGTGTGATGTGGTGTGGTAAGTGCACATACTAGCATAGATAGCACAGCATGGCATGCGGTTAGTCCTCCTCTTCAGCTTTGGTTGGAGAGAAAGAGAAAGCAATTTCGCCTGAAAGAGGAAGGTAGTACATAGTAGTGCAGTATATTTGCTGGTAAAAGTTGATGAAGAAAGGTTGAAGTATTGACAGTTGACAATCGGTGTAGGACAGATGCGACGCTGTATGACTTTCTCTCTTTTGAGAAGTGTAACTGGAGTGGAATCCAGTCCAGAACCGATTTTACTTTACTTTCTCTCTCTGCCTCTGCCTGGTGGATCTACTTATTTTGCTTTGCTTTGCTTTCTCTCTACAACACTCTTCCGGGCAAAATGGGAAGATTTTGAAGAAGGAGGATGATGATGATGGAGGAGGAACACAGAATGTGATGGCATTCACATACATACACACTGCGGGCATGAAATCTATCTATGAGTGAGTTTAGATGCAATACCAGCAAATTCTCTCTTCTTTTCTTTACAACTTTATATTCCGTTGTCAAAAAAGTTTAAAACAGTTCGGGTTCATGGTGACAACTCACCACCACACTGAAATCATGACACACGGTGGTGCATGGTGCTGACTGTAGCTATGTGGCCGTGGCTTCTCTTGGTTATCAGGAATTTAAGTGAAATTCAATGTTTTCTTTATTTCATGATGCTATCGCCACTCACCACTCACTCACTCACTCAATCTACTACTTATCATCAAATCAAAAGTGGAAAAGGCTGAGAGGAAGGATGTCAACGAAGCAATTAACGAGTACATAGGCAGGCAGATAGATAGATAGATGTAGAACAAAGTACATCTACTGAATCTATCCTACATATATACTACACAGCATGCTATTTCGTAATGAATTTGCTTTCAGAATTTAGGAAACTTCGGAATTTAGAGGTCCGAAACCTCGTCTCAAGAAATTTTATGCAAGTTTCCACTTTAAGAGTTCAATTATAATCTTGACACAGAGTTTAGTTTTGGGCATACAGATACACTAACGGTAGGAAACATGGAGGAATAACGCAATTATTATTTTGCACCCACATGGTTCATCGTCTCTCATGAGACAAGCTCCATTTTCATTGCATAGTAGAAATAAAGCGAGTGAAAGTGGTGAAAGCTATAGAGAGACTGCATCATTCTCTACCTCTTTGTTTACCGGCGTAATTAATGAAAGTGCTAATGGAGGCTGATGGGTGAATTGGATTGGTTGGATGGGTCGGTCGTCGGTCGGTCGGTCGGTCACAGCTACCACCTCTCCAGACTCCTTTCAAATGAAACTGTGAACAAACAAGAAGCAAAGAATATGTAGCTGCTGTCCTCCTGTCTTCACTGGAACGTAACTATTACTTTTGTTACATTATCGCTCCTTTCCACTCTCACGCTTTCCATTCGACACCACAAACGACTATGACTCCTTCGGATATTGAGGGCGCACAATGTATTGTTTGTTTGTAAGGGTGAGTGTCACCATACTTTCTACTTGGATGATTGCTACCTGTTAGTATAGATACGATTCATGGCAAACTCAAACAATTATTCCTGCAACATCAGCATATCAATATCCGTATGATAAGTAATGCATGTCACATTTCACATTGTGCGATTCATCTGCGATTGGTGGTCAAAATCGTGAGTAGAAGAAAAGGTGATATGTGTATAAGTACAGTACATTCAAGTGAAGAAAACTTGTATTCAATAAAATGAGCACATTAAGAAGGAACACAAGTGAGTCCTTCCTTACTGAACTCATCCTTCCCAACCAGAAAAGCAACCCTGCAATTCTTGTAGATTGGAAATTACTTACTTAGTCGGTAATGAAAGCAGAGTTCAAACTGGAACCCAAACACGGGTCGTGGTAAGAGTGGCACGTAACTCTGTGTGGACTTTCTCCAACTGGAAGAAGAGAGAGGAGAAAGTGGAGGACATTGAAGTAAGTACGTCCGCTGGTCTATCTACGTAGAGGAGAAAGCTGTACTAGGCCTTCCACGGACTGACTGAGAGAGTGGGAGTATTGCATTTGAAGAGATTGAGAGAAAACCCACAAAATCTAATTTTCGTCCAATCCAATGTTCTTCTCTCATAAAATATCAATTCGATATCTTTCATCCTATTCCGTTTCATCCTTCCTTTTGCCATCCGTAGTACGTTTGAATAGCTGTTCAACCAACCAACCAGCTAACCTAACGTAGAGATAGCAGTCGAAGGGATAAGAGACAAGGATGTATGTAGGATACTACAGAATGAGATGATTGTGTAGAAGGGCTTATTCATTTCACTTTCACTTTACCCGTTCATGCTGCCCTTTTATCGCAATTCAAATGAAAATGGAGGAAGGAATTCTCGCAATTTGGGTGAATGTGGATGTGGATATACTTATCAAACATCAGCCAGAACCATCATGGTCACTCATACCATATACGCAGATATATAAATATGTTATCTTCTGTTATGATGGCGTTCTTTGTCTGGGTGTCGTGTCATCATTCTACAAAATCCAGGATCAATCAGAAAAGAGATCTCTCCAGAACTTTTGGGATATATATTGTCATTTAGTAGTGTCAAATTTCATACGAGCTCAAAATTTCATTTCTCTGTTCAAACAGGAGGGAAGAGAAAGAGCTAAATCCTATTCGAGTAATCATGTTGATAACATTTTGGATTTCTTATGACATTTTCTAAATCATATTTACTCCTTTTGTGGAATCAAGTCGTAGAGTTCTTTCTCAGATCCTCAATCGAATTTGCGATTGTATGTGAAATATGATCTTCCACATTCTACTCTCAGCCCCATCACTATCACTTCATGCACAGATAAAATCATGTTAATCAATAAATGAAAATTGTAATACATGGAAAAGCAAGAAATTTCATCATCCTATATATGCGTCTTATCTTATTCTTCTTTTCCACACAACAGATCCGGACGGTCCCGTGACCACGTTGGAGTTACGTACCAGTAGCGTTGGTTCAGATGAAGCCAATGCCGCCGACGCTACCACGTCTTCACGAACAATGCGCCCACCCATGTCATTCTTCACGAGGGGATGTCCAAACGGTGACAGCACAAGAAGTTTCAGCGGTTGTGAGGTAAAATGGAAGATATGTGTACAATTGGATCAAAACTTAATAATTTACTCATGTTATACTTCTTCTTCAGGAAAAGAAATACCAACACGTTGTTCGGGAGGAATGTTTCTGCACTACGCCACTCTGCAATGCATCGCCATTTAGGGCACGAATGTTATTAGCACCAATGCAAGTGATCATGCTCGTGGTGATATTATCGGGGGCTGGAGGGTGCTTGTTGGGAACATAATAATTTTTTGATGTGATGATATGATGACATTACGACTCAACTTATCTACTTAATTATGATCAGTATCAGTTAATTTAATATTGTTATATATTAACTTTAACTACACAATATACAAATATTGTTGTTTTCTTCATAAGTACTTATTTATGAACCATACCTAATGGACGTTTATGGGTGAGCTCTTCTGAATGGTTTGGATGCTAATAAATAACGAAAGTTGTTGTTGGGCTACATATAATAGTGTTATAATGCGTATCACAATATTTATTTTGTCGCGTTTACTTCTTATCATCAACTGCTATTAACCATAATAAGGTTACAACTATATATAGTTTTTATTAAAATGATACAATAATAATAAAGATCAACAATTCGGTAGGCTTTGTCATATTTTCATGAGCTGTTCTATAAAGCAGACTAACAAAACGTTCAAATTGTTAATTTATGGTATTATTTATGAAACTTGTTATATTATTAACTACCCCCAATTATTTAAATACATTTTTCTCTATTAATTTTTGCACCAGTCCTTTTTAGTTATTGATTGCTTATTGATTACTACATACTATATTCAATAGTGAAAACTAATTCTTTTTAACTTTTAATCGTATTATGGAGTCATATTTGAGTTATTTTAAAGAAAAATCAAAATATTGCATTACATGTTTCTCTACATAAATATTTTTTTTCTAAAAACGTCTACTTAAAATTTCAGTTCGGCTAATTGGCACTGTTTCTGTTTCAAGTATACTCACTTACATGCAAATTGCATGGTGCAACTAAATCTGGTCTTTAACGGTATAAAAAAACACATTATTGTTTTGGCCTTGTCATTGTATGTATGTATCCATCATCATTCCCCAATAATATGAAATGTTTAACAAACTCTACCACTCAGACTTGACTGATTAAGTGTATTACATATAACATGGGATTGGAATCAATTAATTATGAACAATAATAATAATTATTATTATGCACTATAAAGGAGGGAGCAAGGTTAAATGTCAGTTAAATATTTGGGTTGACAGCGTGAGTATGACACAACTGATGGACTCTTATCTTGGATATTGAAATAATAAAACTAATAAAATCTGCCCTTGTCATACTGGCCTGACTCCAGTGCAAATTGCATCCGGGAGCAAAATATTAAAAAAAGAAAGAGATGAGACTGGACTACTGGACTCAACGGAAAGCATAAAGATTAAGAAGAAGAGCGTGTAGAACTTGGCATGTACATAAAAACGAACAGATCTCTTTACCTCCATCATCAAAATATCTATAAGCAGACTTGCAATTTATCATGTTTTTAGAGTTATTAAGTAATTACTTTTGCAAGGTAGTGCAACATAAGTATAAGTTTGATTGAGATGGATTTCTAAGTATAATAAGTAACTATTTATCTGAGTAGGTGAAGTAATTTTGCCAATATTTCCCATAATTATTATGTAAATTGAGAGTAAAAAGTTATCAAATGTTATTTAGTCAATAACCCGGATCTATTGATAGGAATTATCTAGCTGCCGCATATATCAATATATACTTGTTTTACAGAAGCATTGACCTTGTCCGTAAATCTTATTTTACAGTAAAACTAACTAAGTATATCTAATCAACTACGCTAATACAACTGCTCTTATTAATATATTACATATTAGCTACACTGGCACATCTTGATAACTTATAAGCTAATCAGTCTGCATCTGTTCCATGTAGAATAAAGCACTTATGACACGAAGGATGCACCCTATTGGGTACGAATGTATGTATGTACAAACAAATATGAATGACTACTTCATTCTTGTATAATATTAGAAATATCTCATTTCTCTATTTCCAAGAGATTCAAATTCTACTTGATCGTCAGATTTGTTTGTTACGAATGTGCTCGTTAAAATTATTAATCTGCCTCAAGAATTAGGTAATAAAATTGTTACTGTTCCTAAGTTCCTAAGTCTTGCAACGAGAAGAAAGAAGAAGAATACGGGATATGGACAGAAAACTGGTTCATTTCTCCAGATACGAAGCATTTAAAAGAAATGTAAAAATGTATAAATGTAAATGACCTTGCTTTCTAACCAGATCAATTGTGCACAATTTACAAGGCTATGATTATAATCTCGGACTCAGAAGAACACAAATCGCTTGTACGAAATGAACGCATGCATTCTTGACCAGTTATTATGACTAAAATACTAACTTACAAAATTGCAAAAATGGCTGACGATGTACGATGGAACATAATTGATTGTTTTTTGGTTATTCTTTGTGATAAGTCTAAAGAACTATGTTGCACAATTTGATTTTTACGGGATATTTTGTTGGATACAAGAACTAAACTTATTGAGTTTTGGGCCGAAAATGCACACTAAAGCTAGACTTGGACCGTGGTGGAGCCATTCCACCCATAGCAGTGTTTAATACAGTCTTTTTCCTAAGTATGGAAAGATGTGTATCGGATTTAGAACTGGCAGCAACAGAGGCCGGAAATTTGTCATCTGCTCGTCTATAATATCCAAAGTTCAGAATTGTCCAAACAGCAAGAACGAGGATTCCAATGAGCCAAAAGAGTGCAATATGGCTAAATGAGGGCATTTAAATATAATGAGAAATATTGCGGATGAAAATAATGCAAGAATTTTATAAACATACCCAGGGATTGGTTTTGTAATTGTAACAGGGTCAAATTTAGCGACTATGAGAAATTCGGTGGTGATTATGGCCAATACCATCCAGGATTGGCGTCCAAAAGATTTGCATTGGCTGTAAAATTCAATATATTCTAACCAATTCATCTCGAAAATAGAGATTCAAGTACCAGAATTTCCAAAGTCTAGAGAATTCTGTTACTAGAATCTCGAAAATATTCTAATATTAACACATTGAAAATACTTACGGGTCATCCAAATATTGGAAGGTCTCGCGAAGACAAACAGCTCCCCAAAAGAGTATGGCGAAAAGTCGGAAAAGATTAAGCCAATGTCCAGGAGGAACCCACAGCACAAATTTTAAGTAGAACGTATTCAATTCAGCGACCAAAAACTGTACAATAATATTCGGTTTAAATATTCGGTTTATAATTGAAAACTAGTTAGGTTGCGTAATTACAGCAAAAGTAATCCCTAGGGTGGCAAGCCATCGACCCAGAGATGAAGTTGGCTTCCAGTCGAAGTCAATCCAGGAATGTGGTCCGAATTGAGCAATGATACGCTTCAGTTTGCCTCTATCAATAGAAAAGATATAAATATGTAGATCAAATCAATCAAGAGTAATGAATGCTCTTACTTATAACCAGGAATCGACCATAATCCTCTCCAGTAATACGTTCTAACACGGAAATACTTTAGCGTTTGAATGCCGACAATGATACCAACACCGTTGCATAACATGGCATCCAGGATCCACTATAATAATTACCAAAATTAATTGTATACTGAACAACTTTGCTAAAAGTGAAAAATCATCTAACGTACATGATCCCACCAGCACTCGCTGAAATTCGGTAATTGATGTTCCAACGTATATTCAAGAATCTCAAACATAATTGAAATGACCGTGCAAAGCCACCAATCGCGCAGAATCAACGTTTTTAACCACCATCCAAAAAAGTGCAGCGGGACGAATAGGTCGAACTTATCCCAAATATTGTGAAATGGATCATCTGGTACGTCAGGGTCGTAAATACGACAATTTCCACCATAACTGCGTTCTTCCAACTCTGTCCCTAGCTTGGGATCAAACATTCGCAGCAATTTGCGGGCATCGTCCTTAGTCTAAATAAAAATAGATATGACATTAAATTAGATTTAGTTATAATTATTCCCCAGTCATTCCGTTACAAACAAATTACTCACTTGAAACAGAACATAAATTAAAGACAAAAAATAAACAATAGAAGAACAAAACATAAGTCGCCAGAATGCTGGGTGAGGTCGCAGGAAAGGTCCATCAGGAATCACAGTTACTCCCATCAGTACAAAGAAAGCAATAACCGCCATCATCCCTCTTTTTGCATTATACTCTGAATTTTCCACCGTATTCTCAATAAGCGCGACATGCACAAGGACCACGATTAAAAGGAAAAGTGTCGTGAGCGTGTGTGCCCGCCTGTAACGATGAAAAGAAAATCAATTATTTAAAAACATCATCCCTCAAACTTAAACTACTCTCAATACACAATATATTCCCTCTCTCACCAAAAGAATGACATGGTTCCATCATCAAAAAACTGATTCTTCTTAAGCTTTTCTTTTTCCCAGTCATACGATTCCATAAAGGAAGAGAGCTCTTCATCCCCAGAACCGTCATCATCAGATGCAGCCGTGGAAGTGGATGTAGATGTGGTAGCTGTTTTCGAAGACGAATTCGAAGCAGGGATTATATTCTGTTGTTGTTGTTGTGTCATTTCTGCAAGGTGTGGGCCTTCTGTCAATTGTTGGTCTGGGTCAGGGTCCGGTTGTGCCAAAGGGACTGGACCATTCCCATTCATTAATGGGACGCAGGCTGGATCTGCTTCCATAATTCAAGCACGTCGAAAACAAAATAACAAACTTTACAATACAAACTTCTCAGTTTGTAAAACGCAATAATTTTTTTTTAAACTGACAACACAAGCCTAATTTAATAACTGAAATGTTCAAGATAAGTGAATAATTGTGTGGATAAGTGCAAAATTTGAATTTAATAATATTATGACTGCGCTGAGGGAGGTGGTGATCCTCCTTCTTGGTGGAAGTGCAATTGTGGAATGAAGTTATTCTTTTGTGTGCTTCAACAAGAAATCAGCAGCTCAATTCAGTAGCCAAGAATTCAAACTTCCCGGGCTGCCTGTGCAATGAGAGACTTGTGCATGGTGGTTCACTCTTTCTGCGACACGAGAATCATGTAACTGTAATTGATTAACTGCACTGAATTAAAATGATAAGGTTTAATTTTCTCGTTATAATAATAATAATGAAAGCAATCGTCAGGTTCACTTTTCTTGAAAGGAAAGCCAACTTATGAGGGAACTGTTAATGGAAATCGACACTAGTGGACTGGCTTCACCTTTCAAACGCATGCAAATGAATTAGTTGAAATGAAACAGCGCAGCAGTAGAATTTGGTAACAATTATCACCCAGCATAATTCATGACATGTACTCCTTATTTTTTTAACAATACAAACAGCTTAGCTAAAACTGCTTATGTAGTAGAAAGCATTGTAAGTTGATACTGCAAAGAACTAAGGTGGGACGCAACGCGCAGTCTTCTTGTCTTTTTACCCGGTCGTGGTGTGTACGAAAAGAGTAGAATCTGGGCGAAATTCTCTCATCCAGTCCGAGTTTCTCGGTGAGTCCGGGTCCATCTGACTCCGACTCTTTCTCGCACACATTGGCAAATTGTGGAATCATCTGCTCTGCTTTGTTTGTGACCTGCAACCGTATCTATAACAAATCCTGCTTTGTATTGTAAGCTGTGTAGACTTATCGGCTCAATCAATGCCAAGGTTCAATTTCCGGTAGATTCATCCCAAAATTCGTCATCATACAGAAATGTACCAGATAAAAAACTACACACAAACAATAATAATTTAAGCATGCAAATAAAATGTGCTTATAATTATTAATTATGACGAATACACAAAAATAAAGGGTTTCTTATTAAAAGTGAGTGACTCAGTTGAACGGAATTCAGGACATGAGAACAAAAGATTACAACAAAGTTTGAAGAAGTAGGGGAAGGAAATAGAGAGACCAGGTGCAAATACGGCAGGTAAAATCCAGCCTATTACCACACCGGGTTAACACGTACCTCTATCCATCTACCTTCTCACAAAAACTGGTACATACACACAACAAAGAGATACATTGTTGCTTATATAATACACTGTATACTGAAACCATCCAACTGTATCTTGAATAACAGAAAAGAGCAGTGTGGCTGACGAGCTGAACTGAAACATTCCGGAGAGTAGTCAGTCATCCGGTTGTGTTTGTGTTAATTTTAAGCAGACAAAATAATGGAATTTAGTATGAATAATATTAGTTAAATTAATATCTTCAAGGGAAAAGGTTAAATGCAAACTGCCAAATTTTACTAAATAAGTGAGATAGAAAGATATTTTGACAGTTGCTTGTTAAAAAATTGAAGAAGAAATCCAACCGGATCTTGGTAATTCTAATTAATGAAAGGTAGGTGACGAGTTATATTGATTTATTTAAATTGGTAATATTTGAATCACATTTTGTATTTGTATTATTGACTAGGATTCTGGAAGTTGACTCGCCAGATAAAAGATGGGAAACCAATATTCCTCAGAAATCCTATAAAACAAAGAAATTAGGTCTAAAACTCAGATTTTTCGTCATCCATCATAATAACAGCAGGAAGTGACAGGTTGCTAGAGCTAGGACAACAGAACAGAACGTCGTCAAATAGTTGGTAACTAGTCGTCACCACCACCTCGGCATAGTCAAACTAAACTGGACACCATATCCTTCCTGTCACCATTGAATGATCATTCTTCCTCAACATTCTGTATTGTTTAATCAGGGATGAAGCATGGAGACATTATTTGATATCCATGTCGGCGTTGTTGTTTCGAATTAACTTGTGATGGCCTAACCTAGTTAATCGATGTGAAAGAAAAATAGATTCATCATTCACTACTACACCAGACCGGACCCCCTACGCGCAGTCCTCATTTCCTCTTGGACTTTTATCATTGGAATTTTAGTAAAGACGGGGTCGACGACTTAAATACATGAACTAGTTGGTCTTTTTGCCTTGAGTGAGCTACTTATACCGTTCTTCAGGCGCCATACTCGTTGCTGGCTGAAGATCTGATTTACACTCGAGTTCAAAATGGTGAGTTATATAATTATTCTTTGTGTATTTTTTTATTATTGTAAATTAAATCATTGACATGCATATATTTCACCCACACCTACCCAATGTAATTCATTCTCTATTTAAAATGGATAGGTTGTCAGTTTTCATTTCATAATCACGATTGCATTTGCATTCCATCGCTGCCTGTATTGTGAGAAGTGTTCTGCATAATGACGTTGATGATTATTCTGCCCGTTGAACCGTTGCAGAGAGGCATCATCATCATTTCCCTTGATACTGATTTGATTAAAATAATGAGAAAATATATAAATGTGCAGAGGTAAATATGAAGCAGGGCGAGAGTTGGGGTGGTTGGGTTGGGGATGAATGAGGTGATTTAATGTAATTTATGCTGGAACTGGAATACTCAATTCACCTTCTTCCGCTCCATTTATTATGGAAGAAATGTAATTATGGGAATGGTCTATCTGTCCGTACGTCTGTTGGTATTGAACGCTTCAATTTTTGAAAATGTTGACAATTCTACAAACGTGAAAAGGACAGTCACATTGTATCAGGTCACAGGGTGAAAGTGAAAAAAGCTACTAAATGACCCTATAAATCTGTCACCAAATCTGTAAAATTTGTATCATTAGATAAATACAGGAGCGGTCTTCCAATAAACTGAACTTTCAGAAAAAATTGATCACATTTACATAGCAGGCTTCATTTTATATGTATTCGGTTTCGCCCCTTCCTCACCGTAGTTTTACAATGCTTTATTTACCTCATACATACGACAACTACCAACCTCTTTCTAAACTCGCAGGAAGCATACTTAGCTTAATGTAATAATAATACATGCACGAAGACTCGCTTTAGTTGAGATGATGCGCCTCCTCTCAGTCTCAGTTGTTGTGGTTGTGCAACAATTTAGTTGGAAATTGTGAACTATTACAATTCTGTCACATGGGACGTGTGTTGGTTAAGTTTCTCGGAAAGGAATAGGTTCTCTGGTCGACGAAACTATTACTTACTTTCTTTCACTTTTACTTCATTCTGGTCGATAGCTCGTACGTGTGAACTACTCTCAACCAAAGTGAAATGTTGTGGAACCCGTGTAAATTCTGGGCTATTTCGTTCATTCGTGAACCAAATAAGAAGACTCGAGAATGGGTATAATAAGATGTAATGCCCGTAATTGTGGGTGGGAACGACTCCTATTCCAGACAGAAATTAGGGTCGTTTTCATCTCGTGGTAAGAGGACGCCACAAAGTGCAGACCATAAATTAACTGAGATTAAATCCTAGTGCAATTAAAGAATCGGTGATTGTGGTATACCTTTCACCCTAACGAAACGACATACATAAGGACACCACAATCGCAACCAAACCAACCAAAGAGAGCTATTCTGACAGAATCCAGTGCTGACTGCTTTCTCCAAGAGTTACGGCATGCATTCATACCATTGTCATCGAGGCACAGCACAAACCACCCACACTATACTTCGGTCTGGGTCAGCTTAGCACAAGCAATCTCAACTCTTTTTTGTGTGAAGACTGGCAATTATTCACAGACTAGACCTGTAATTGTGTGGTTGGTTGGATGGGATTGCTTTCCTATTCTTAGACAACAATTACAACATGTTGGGCAACTATTAATAGTTAATATAATATTATATTTATTTATGACTTAGTTTAAGAGGCTGGAGAAGAACAGTGCTAGTGAGACATAATAAATATTTCAATCAGACTTCTTGAGATAATAGCTTCAGGATTGAACCTACTGGAGTAACTGGTTGGAGAAGGTGAAGAGCTGACTATGCACAATGAGATTATAATCTTATTATTATCCATCCTATTTAACTAACCCGCAAAAAGAAAGGAAAGCCTACAGAATGAGGAGAAAGGAAAGCAAATAGAATAAAGTAAGGAGAAAAGAACACCAACCAACCAAGACCTATTTTCAGGGATTTTAGGGTTTAGGTGGCTTAGTCTCTGCATACATTCCACTAGGACTGCTTGTCCTACCCTACCTATAACATATCTGTACATGTGGATACATACATAGAGTGTTGGATTGGGATATCGAGGTTATGCCAAAGAGAATTGTTTTCCCGTGATCAAAATCCTCCCTTCGCGATAATCCTACTCGAATAATCGAAATAAATAAGTTGAAGCCAAGCATTGGACTACAGAGAAGGGGAAAGTATCCATATACAGATAATACATAGCTGTAAAGGGGTGATGTGATATATAGACATGTAGTCAGTATCTGTGAACAACTCCATCAGCTCAGCTCAGCTCAGCTCTAGAGCTGACTTTTTACTTATTGGCCCATAATGATTGTCACATTACGCAAGATGTGTTTATGTATGTACTAGTTTTGTGGTGGAAAAAGAAAGAATTGAAAAGTCAGCAAGAGTTGTGTGGGGTTGGTTGGTTGGTTGTCTCCTGCATAAAATAATAAATGTAAATGGCTGACACCCCATTCCATATAAACACCCACAACACCAACCATCATCATCACCACCATGCACCACCACTTTAACTCCCACTTTGTTTGTTGTTGTAGTGAAAGAAGAAAAGAAGAGAGAAAGTGAAATAAAATCAAGTCCTTGATTTATTGTTTTATTAACGGGAACATGTCTTTTGCATCCAGGACGTTGTAGAAAGAAAGCAAAGAATGCATTCTTTCCTTGAAGTTTTAGAGTCCCTTTATGCGTGTTTATAAGATGAGCATTTTCTTGTCGTCTCTCTCTCTCTCTCTCTCTTTTTTTGTTTGAAACTTTATTCCTTCCCTCGTTCCCTTACTTCCGTTCGTTCGTGATGGTGTACATGCCTGCTTTACTTTCTTCTTCTTTCCTAAATTGAGGGGAGTGTAGAAAGCAAATTAAAATTAATGGAGGACTACTACCACCAAAGAAAGAGAGAGATAGAGATACGTAAACTATATAGAAAGTGATAGTATAGAAAGATGATGGATACACACATACAAGTGCGTAGTAGTAGTTTGAAGACAAAGTGAAAGTCTCATCGCATATGATAAACCCTTCCTTCTGCATACTTTATGAAGAGAAAGATGGATGAAGGAGGACAAGAGGATGTGAGTAGTAGTGAGCGTGTTAATATTACTTTAATTAATTTGATTAAGTCTTTCCTAGGTTGTCCATTAGTGAATGAGTAAGGAGAAAGAGTTGAGTTGAGTTACTTTCACTTACATGATCATTTAAATCTTTGGAGACGAATATACATACAGACATTATACGTAACGTGGTGGTAGCTGAATTGTATTGTAAAGGAGAAGGCTGTCCTGTAGTATTTTTCTAAAAACGTCCATGGCATGGCATGGTGGAAACAAGACGACCAGCAGACAGGATTTTTTTTCGGGAGAACTTAACTTTTGGAATTCTATCGCCCTCGTGAAACAGAAGTATTCAGGAAACAAAAGTTATTGTTGTTACATGTTGGTGCACAACTTTCTTCTCGTTCGTATCGTATCGTATTGCATCTTATTTCAGTTGGTTCTGCCTTCTTCCTTATCTAGTTCCACAAAAAGCAAGGTGTGTGTGTTGTGGTAATCCTGCCATAAAAATGCGAACGCAGATGCCTTACTTATACTTTACTTTGCACATTTGAAAAAAATAAAGCACTAAAATAAAATATTAAATTGATATAAGGAATGCTTGCCATTTCATACAACCACATCTTCTTCTTACCCATACGACCACGACGGCCAACCCCACGACCACATAAGAAGAAGAGTATTCGAATGACATGACATGATTCTCCTAGAAAAATGGGCCCTTTCTCCATTTTTAGCATCCCAAAGGGGCAGTTTAGGAGTGAAAATCAATTTTTACTTGATACTAACACAACTCATCCTGTCCCATCAACATCATGGGGTCATTATTATTTACTTTGGAAATTATTACCCACTCAGGAAAGTATGTTCGTGTCGTATATATGCCTTGCCTTGCCACCTACAAATAAGCCCACCTTTCCTTTATTCCCTTCTTCCTTCCTTCTTCACCTGCTCCTCACGAGTGAGTGAAATTATGACCCAGAGGAAAAATCGAAATCAATTTCACATACGTAGGCGTCATTCCTGAGGGGGAGTATTGTATGTGTGTGTGTCCTTGTTGTTTGGTTTTTGGGCACAATTTCATAATCATCACAAATCGCACAATTATTAGTTTCTTTCTGTGGGAAGAAAGAAGTGTGCAATTGGCATCAATCAAAAAAGAAGGAACCAAGAAAGAAAGAACCATTAAGAAGAAGGATTCAGGGATTTATTATTGTGGATTGTGTTGGTTTACTATGTGAGGAAACTAGGGGAAATCCCATTGAAATTCCATGTAAGATGCCATTCGCATTATGATTATTGTATTCCCCATACTCACGTTTGATTATCGGGTGGTAGTGAATGTGAGTGGGTGTTAGAATTCTTCCTACGTGCGTAGAATTGCTGTAAAAGCATGAACCAGTTTAGAATCAATTTTCTCCAAGGAGTAAGAAGTAACTATACCTCGTGGATGAATGTCATGGATCCGATAAGTGCAATCAGTTGTAAATGATCAATACAAATAACGAATGTAGTATAGGGTACAACATGTAATGAGATGGTTGGATACATGCCAAAAACAATGGGAGAAATTGAGTTTGATTTTTGGAAGGTGTGAGCAAATTGGGTGTATCAAATTGGTCCAGATGTCAATAAACCGTGACAAAACGGACATAAGCAGGAAAGAATGATTGTGATGTTCATGATTCTCATCCTGCGTTAAAAACTTGGCCTGAGATAAATACATACATAATATAGTGGAAATTGTCATTTATACAGATTGATGAAACACTACTAACAGCGTGCAACTGACCGAGGGTGCTGTGGTCTTCCTTCCTGTCGTCATTATGCGATTCAACAAGCAAGATCTCCTGACCTTAGCGTCACAACCAGCCCACAAATATGAGAAAGAGGGCATACTCCTCCTCAGAGAAAAGTCGGAAGGATTTTTCAGAAGAAGTGAAAGTAAGTACAACAGTTTCAGGAGCAGCACAAAAGTCGTTGTGATGTGATGAGAAGTTTTTTTGTTAATTTTTTGAGTCTCCCTTCTCCATTCCCATAAGGCGCACTATATGTTGCGACTCACGGTCTTTTCCATTTTTTATTCCTGAAATTTATTGCAAATTTATTTATCAAAAAGTCATCTCCCTGGTAAAGTTCAAATATTTTAGACCGGAGAAAGGAGACGCATTTTAGTTTGCATTAATATGGAGTAAAGTTAAGTGTGCTTGAATCCATCCATAAGGACCAAATTTGCATGAAGAATGCATTAAATGTTGATTGTGTCTTGGAAAATGAGAGTATGGTCGTCGTTTTCTTTTCTACGACGATGGCTACTACGATGGCATGCAATACAAAAAAGTATGTACCTATATAGACTATGTTCTACTGCATCCCTTATTTTTTGTGGGTTGGATTAGCAAGTATTTTTAAGTGAATGAAAGACCTGCTGCATGAATTCGTTCGTATACCTATATAACTATACATATCCTAGCTTAAATTGGACATTATCTTTAATTTTGTTTTCTTAAATCCGTAAAAGTTTTGATCCATTAATGAGAACAGCTAATAACAAGCAAAAGTCTGTGAAACAACAAAACATGGACAAACTCATGCACAGAATAGTTTTCCTTTCCTGAACAAAACTACTACACTCTTAATGTGGAATCCAGTAAAAACCCTGAGAGATCGACGGTCGTCATGATAGGGTCTGTAGACGAAAAAACTTTTGAATCTATAAGAAATCAGTCATTTTTTTCTTACTTCTTCAAGAAGTTCTAATGACTCACTCACTCTGACCGAAGAGAAGCAGTGGTGGTGTGTTCTTTCTTGTTCTTTCTTGGATGGGTTCGAAAATTGGTTCGAGTCTATTAAGTCCTTGTTGGCAACGAAGAGAGAGAGAGGGACAAGAAAAAAAGGAAGGAGATTAGCCGAGATTTTGAGTTAAACTCTGAGACTGAGAGTTCAAGTAGTGATATTCAATAGGAAAGTTGTTGAAAACACATGGACTTTCTCCCATCCTGAAAAGACAGGACCACGCAGCACAGTTAAATAAATGACTGGCTGTACTTGAGTAAAAAAAAAGTAAGGGAAATGACACGAAATAATTATACAGATTTCTGGAAATGCTTGTGAAAATGTATGTAGTTAGTTGAAAAAATTTAAGTTTAAACCACTGTTGTTCCCAAAACGTGATAAAGTTGACGTAACAACATTTTCCTAAAAAAAGCAGGACGGAAATCGACAGGGAAAGGGAAACGGGAGTCGTTCAGTTGTGTTGGATCAAGTCCCCAAGGTATTTTTTTGTAGTAAATAGGAGTTGTTTTTCGTTGCACATTATTATTTAACAGCAGCTTTTAATAATGACTCCCTATGGTCTTCTTCAAGCTATACATCTTTCGCCACACGCAGAAAAACCTCATCTGTCTGTCTTCAGTGGTAGATTTACAATTTAACCTAAGCACCATCCATTACTATTCACGCTTATTTGTGTATTGTACTTTATTTATTTATTTAAATTTGACATTACGATTTAATGGGACGAAATGAGAACAGGACAAAATAGAATAGTTTGTTATTGGTATTCGAATTTAATGTGGATTATAATAATGTCCACTCTACATACACACATGAAGTAAAAGAATTTAAATTCTGCATGTTTCTACATATTCTATCTGTAGTGCACATTATCTGTATTCGATAATATAGCTTTCTGTGTCATTTATTATTACGAACATGATGGGATCGTAGTAGTTAGTAGTAGGCATGCACTTGTCTGTTGCACGCAGTACAATTAGAATGCTAGCTTATGTGTTGCACAAGTAGTTAGTTATGTATGCCAAACCTGTGTAGTATTATTTGTTCTTTACAAACAAATTAAGAATTCTCTCTAAATTGAATTTTCATCCCATGTACCTACTACCCTCAGCTTTCACCGAGCGATGGTTCCGTCTGAGTGGGAATTTGTTGTTCTACCTTCGCGACACGGATCACTGGTCAGAACCGATGGGCGTCATTATACTGGAAAACTATGAGGTAGCATTAGGGCCTGAGCCTTCTGGAAAAGGGTCAACAGGACGATATCACCACAACTTTAACATAGGTAAGTGAAGTGTTTCATCAATTTCACCAGGAGTGAGGAGAGAAAAGATTGATTATTTGAACATACCTACACTTTCTTGTATTATAAAGAACGGTCGCTTTCTTTGATTATAAAGTTTTCCAAGCTGGAGGTGTTGTAACACTGGGTGCCACATCTGATGAGGAACGAACATCGTGGATGGAGGCTTTGGGGGGAGCATCATTTTCTGCGATACGGGCGCGGGTTGAGGTCATCAAGGCTGAAATCCAGGCAAGGTTAAGCCAAGTATGTACTTCAGAATCCAGAAGAGAATCAACTTTATCCCCTATCAAGAGCTGTGGATATGTGACTGGTAAGAAGAAAAAAGGAAAAGTCCGGCTGGGCAAGCAACATGAAATGGGCATAAAGCCAAACTCTTGAATGTTTGTGTAGATGTGTCCGAGTCACCCATTTGTGAAATCTCCTTATCCGCTGATAACCTCCGTTGTGATATACATGGTCGACCCCCTTCTCCCAAGGTGGTTGTACATGTGAGAAACTCGAGTACTGGGTCATGGGTCAAGTACTCAGTTACAGAAATGGTTCAGGTAAATCAGGCAGTAAAGTGATCTGTTCCACTAATATGTATTAATTAACCCGCTATTCCTTCTATAGCGATCCTCCAACCCTGTCTTCCTTACCACAATCTCCTTCCGCGGGAGTGACGGTCTCACAGAAAATTCCGAAGTACGATTCACCATTCAAGATGTGCGAGAAAGGGCATCCGCTACCGTGACCGTGGTGGGGCATCTCGTCCTGCAATTGGGCTCGTTGAAATCCATAGATCGAATTCGACTACCCATCTCAACCCAACAGAATAATCACAGTACCAATAACAAACATCATCCCACCCACCCTGGTTTCCTTACTCTTCTCTGTTGGAATTTGGAACGGGAAGAGAGATCCTCCACCGAAAGTACACCATGTAGACCAAATCCAATCAAATACGAACTGCATCACAACCACCACCCCCGCCATAGTATAACCATGGTAAGTTTCATTTATTTTCATTAGTTACATTTATTTTAGAAAACACAAAATCTCATTCTTGAGCCATTTATCATCATCATTCACTGCAACACAGTGGGTCTACCAAAATAAGAAAAGAATCAAGCTGGAATGTCAGGTTCAATTTTTAACAATTTGTGGAGAAATATAAAAATCCCAGAGAAATTATGGACACTCTTGACTTTGTATGTATGCTGCTGTAGAATAAAGTACCAGTTGCGGTTGTAAAAGTGAAAACTTTATGGTAAAAGCCGGACTGAAACTTTTGTAAGATATATATGTATTTGTTTGACGTTCCGAGGAACAGGATGAACTCAGAAATAAACATGTCGGCTTGTCATGTGGAGTAAAAGTGGGTGGAAAACTGTTGTTTTTGCCGATTGTTACTTCTTCTGTCAGTTTAGTTGGTCTACAGTGTATAAAAGATGGGATGTGGGGGATATCTCTTTCTCTCTGGATAATCTGGATTGAGTCTGGTTTGCGTTTGGTTGGTTGGTAGTGGTGGTAGTGGAGTAGAGTGGATCCACTTGCAGATGAAGCCCACTTATTTCTCTCTCTCTCTCTGTAAAAAACGGGGTGACAGGTTGGATTTATGGGTTTGATACATTATACCAACACCAACCACCAAGCACTTCTTCAGGATGAGCGTAGGAAGCAGGGATGGAGGGTTACGCGAGGGGAAAGTAGCAATGAGAAAAAATGCTTTCTTTATCTCTTTCTTTCTACCGTATTCGTTTCTCCTTCTCAGTTCTTAGATTAATTAGGTACATAAGTTGGCTTGTAGTGGGATTGAATTGGATGCCGTCATCCGTGAAAAATGCAATCCAACGCAAAATTCTAAAGAGAGAATGGCAGTGATGAATTTATCGGGCTTCTCAAAAGTCAAAGAGCTACACAACTTTATAAAATGAAAATGTTTATCCCAACATAAACTTATGACGATTTTTATTGTTGATTACACAGAGTTCATCTTCATATTCTCACCGACGGACACAATCCCTCCCTCCAAAATTGGGGAGTAAATTGAAGATTCCACTTCAAAATAATTTTGAGTACCTCTTCTCCAACCCTTACATGGCGAGTTGATCTATATATTTATTAATTTATTTTAATTTTCCTAATATACAATGACTCCACAGGCGACATATCGTCTCCATTCCGGTCTTGGAGGCGACATTTTCCTTCACGAGGTTATGGCGGAGTCCAAACTGTGTTTTAGTTTTCCTCAACAACTCCTGTAAGTAGAATGAAATTGCGTTGTAGAGAAATTGCGATTTCTAAAATTGTGCTGATTTATTGGTATCCATCTAGCTCACTATGGATTGCAGAAGAGAAAGAACTTCTCCAAGAAATGATTGGATTAGGTGAACTCCGTGACCCGTGGCATTCTCGTCAAGTGCAGATCCTGGAAAGACACCTCTGGCTCATTAATTTGTACACGAGTGCGCGACAGAATCTACTCAGTCATAGTCATCAGTCCTCTGGAAATTCAGATTTTAGGCAAAGCTCTGCAAAAAGTGATCCAACCTATGAATTTGTCCCATTGAATTTGCACATGCAGCGAATATGGGCGCAGAACGAATCTTTGCATAAAAGCGGATTTCATGACAATGTAACCTGTGGAGCTTTTACAGCATACGCACAAGGATATGAGAATGGAGGGTTGATCAAGTGAGTTTTATATACAATAGATTATAGGAATTTGCGTTGGGTTATAAATAAATATGTCTCTTTGTGCTTAGACTTCTCCAAAATTACAAGTGCCAAGGGGACAGAAGCAAGGGTGGCAGCGTGGGATGGTACTCCTCCAACAAGGTGAACATGGCCTACGATTCCGTACAAGGTATAAAACGTCTCCGCAAAGAAATTGTGGAACGAATGCAAATTATCATGAGATTGGCAAAAGAACGGAGAACAACTGGGATGCACAAGTTTGTTGAAGAAATCTATCACAGGGTAAAAAGAGCTTAAGTTTGTTGTATTTATTACAATTGCATGAAAAAAATGTATATGATGATAATGATGATGCATTTATGTTTTACAGTGTCGTTTACTGCTCTCCATCTGCGATCAAACTTTAATTGAAGAAGCCTTTGATTTTTTCGAGAGACAAAAGTTATCCCTTCCACCAAATTCTTGTTCAGGGTATGATTCGCTAAATACGGAGACAGAGTTTGACATGGACTCTCAGCAAGATGGAGGAAAGCAGGGACAGATCGGAGTGGATGAAGGGATTGATACACCGAACTCCCCGATGCGCTCAATTGTTGATTTGTTTAAGAAACGGGCGGCAGAAAATGGATGCAAAGTAGGTTCCAATTTAACAGAGCAAATCATCTCTCAAACTTTTAAATGTACGCTACAAAAGCAGAATTGAATCTCGATATTATTATAGGAAACTGAGGATAGAACGCCAGATTCTGGTGTTGGAATTGATGAAATCGTAAAATCCTTCTTGGACTCGCCATCATCCAACTATTATCGACCCTGCGAAGAGCCGGTAATTAAGAAAATTTTGTCACACGTCTAGAAACATACACCTATGAAAAAATTGTCTGACTTTTATTTATACTCAAGGAACCGTGGGACTTGACTCAGCTTAATATTGAAGCAAGTGTGATTAGCTTAAACTCAAAGGTCAAGGTACTTTGTGGACAGGTAAGAATAATAAGAATGTTATTTAAATCCATGGGATCTGTTCTTCCAAAATTCTAACATTGCCAACCATTTATTCAGGGAGCCGAGATAGAACATCATTCCCTTCGCCCGTCTTCCTTGATTAATCGAGTTCACTCAATCCATGGCCCACCCAGTGG
The DNA here is from genome assembly GCA_034695645.1 of Folsomia fimetaria. Classification (NCBI taxonomy): domain Eukaryota; kingdom Metazoa; phylum Arthropoda; class Collembola; order Entomobryomorpha; family Isotomidae; genus Folsomia; species Folsomia fimetaria. Next base: position 26,219 of record JAQFZJ010000164.1, on the reverse strand, counting down.
TCCCATCTTTGGAGGAGAAAGTATACAATGGAGAAAATCCTCACGGGAGGATTCTTCTACGGGTGGTGGATTAAAGATTAGAGCACCTCAGTTCAACAACAATAACAGCAACACTGTGCCAAACCCCATGTCCAATTGTACCACGTCTAGTTCTAATAGCACAGACTGGTCAGAGGAACTACGATCGTCTATGAAAAAGCTGAGATTAGCGATGGACGGTCTGCTCAAAACGTCACGACTTGCGCATTCGATATTTCGATTACAAGAAGACAACGAGAAGGCACAATTAGGGTATATTATAAAATACCGGAGGGATGTTTGTTTTTCACATGCGGTAAGTTTTCTTATCTTTTAACGCTTCAAATCATCTTTAACTATATTTAAATTATTACTACCAAACTTACAGTTAACCTGCCTCGTAACTGGACTCATGGCGCGACTCTGGTGTCGAAAAGCAGATGCATCATTTCTCTACGTCCTTACCCGTCTAGGTCCACTCGTTTCTTTCCATTCTTTCCTCACCTACTTCTCCAATGAAGCAGAGATGTTTAACGATATGGTGGTGGCAATCGAGGACCTCAAAACTGTAGAGTTTGTCTTACTATTGCGTGCTAGTGGGGATGTACAAGATGGCCAGCAACCCACCCCAAAAGTTCATGGATCTCGTAGTGCGCTCAAAGTGATTCTCCCAGTTCCGGAAGCCGTCTTCTCAATGTTACCTATGGATTCTTCCCGTTCAACTAGCTTTCTTGTCACACCCGTTCTCTTCAATATTGGAATTAATGAGCAAGCCACTTTAGCGGAAAGGCTAACCAATATGGAGCCACAAGAGAAGGGGAATTTAGATAACTTTGCTAGACTCAACGAATATTATCGAAGATTTAAAAAATTGACACTTCCAGTCAAGTTTACTTCAAAAAGTGAGTTGAAATTCATGGCGTGGTAAATTTAAAAATAAAACTAATTCAAATTCTGTCATTAGGAAATCACGTCGCAGAACCAAACGTGGACATTTTGCTGGACAAAATGCATGCCGAGTTATTGTCCAAGAAAAAGAAGAATGTCGATGTGATCCACTTGTCTGCTCAAATTTGCCGAGCTCTCATGGGTACAGTATTTCAACATTTATGAAAACATCATTTGAATTTTAAAAAGTAATAAATGTTTCCTTAATTATTTATTTAGGAATTCGGTTCACCAACTGTAAAAGTGGGAAAGACCGGACCTCCATGTCAGTTACACTGGAACAAACTCAGATTCTCAGCCAGGAGTATGACCTGGCTGAACACGAGTTTCAATTAGCGCTGGACGCTATGAGGAGGTAAATGGGGAATATTTAAATGCTTTTGATTTCAGAATTTGTATTAAAATTGAAACTGCATGCATTTTTTGTATCTAGTGAGGGCTGTCGACGAGAAAATACTTTGAAGAACATCGGTCAGAAAAAATATGCATTTAACAGTTTTCAAGCATTTGCACTCCCATCAGAGTATCGACCACCACCCGGAACCTTTGGAAATGTTCAGACATGAAAAGAGACGCTTACACTGTTTCAATTTAAAAATTTAAATCATGCCATTCTCTCAGTTCTTTTGGAGTTTTATGCCAAACTTTGGTTTTATGTATTCAGATAATAGCTAAACAATACTCGATTATTTTACCCAGGCATAATAAGAGAATTTTATAAAAATCTCAGGAACTATTATAATAACCAAATCCATAATATTTGTTTCTAGTCAGCCTTTTAACAGTCATTTTTAATATCGTGCTTCGCCAACTATTTTAATTTTCAAATTTTTATTCTATTGAACAACGTAATTTTTACATGACGAGTACAACACCCCTTATATTTTACAAAAAAAACATTAGAACTACTTAAATTGTCCTGCTTCGTTCTATATCATAGCATAATTGCATTTAAATTCCACACAGGACATTATACATATAACAGTGTATTTAGCATTTATACATGTTTTACTGATCCAGGTTCATGTTTCCGATAATGTAATGTAATTTAAATATAATACAATTGCATTTTTAATTAAAAGACACGACCCTGTAGTAATTCAGACTTTTATGTAAGACTAATAACAATTTCACAAGACTTTTTTGAACGCCCGGATTAGACAAGGGAAATTCGTATACTATTTGTTTTCATATACGTACTTTATCTAAGTGATACCAAAAACCCAATCTTCTAGAATTTCAATAACTACCTTTAACATAACACATATTGTAATTCTTATGATTTACTGAATTACATAATTGTAGCCACCCACACTCATTCATTCGCTACCACACTAATTTAGATTATTATTATAAGAAGCCATAATAATACAGCATAATAATACCTATGTAATTTAATAGCTCAGAAATATTACCTCAGAAGTCAAGTCATGTCTTTCCCTTTCGTGAGCTAAGCCCTAACCTCAATTATACTTCATCACGGTAGATAAACTCTTTATTGTTTATCCGAAAATACAACATTTTTATACTTCCTAAAGAAAAAAAAAGTATTATTCATTCTTGGTCACTTAAATTATATAGATTGATTGATTGAAAAGCAATTCATACTAATTGATGATGATTCAGAATTCTAGCAATTGCATGTTGCGATGAAGCAAGGCAATACAAATACAAATGCGAAGAAAAGTATAACAAAGAAAGAAATGGTTGTGTAACATAGTAATAATAATAATAATATTAAATATTAATAATAATAATAATAGTAATAATTAACCCTGGATTCGATCCTTCTCCACCAACCCTCACCAGCAGCATATATGGACTTTTGAAAAGTTTATGCATGTCCTGATAAGAAAAGTACCTGTGTCATAAAAAATGTCATTATGGATAAACCAAAATGTTGAATAAAAAATGTAATGTTGGAAATAATAAAGGTTTTTTTGATTATAAGACATCATCATTTCACGTATAACAAGAATTCTTTTTTTGGAGAGAATAAGAGAAAGCAAACACATAAGATGATGAGAGTGGTTGGTGGTGAAAGAAGAAGGGAGACACTGACAGCCACCTCACCATCACCGAATTGAATATGAGTAACTTGACCCTGATCTGGTTACATACGACTTTCGGTTGGCGTATGATATGATGGCAATTATGTACATCACATAATGTAATGTGTCTTGAATAGGCTCAAATTGAAAGGGAGAAAAGAGAAGAAGAAGTAGATAATCCATCCAAAATTACAAAAGTAAGGTTTCCTTATTCTTTCCCTCTTATGTACTTTTTTTTTTAGAAGAAAGAAAGAAATCAATGTGGAATAATACAGAAATAATAAAATAATAATGGCATAATGGATTTGATGTGATGATGTGTAGGAGGGAATATGTGCTGTAGTTATAAGATTCGTCACTTTTTGATACCATTTTTTCAAGGGATGGTGATGACAAGTTTACTGTATATATACTACAGACTTCCTGGACATATGTATATTCTCATCAACACTAAACAATAGTTATCGCATTGTATTGTATCAACAATCATTCACCCCACCTTTCACCAACCAAACCACCATATCAACCAGCAGAGCATAATAACCTGACAAAGCTAGCACAGCATAATCTAAAAAGCGGAACTTGGTGATTCAATTCACATTAAGAATAAATAAAGTACATTTAATAACTTCCACGGTGCGAGCAGAATTTAGAGATGATGATGATGACAAGAAACCGTAAGCTATAACAACTAACAGGTGAAAAATGTATGAATTATAGAAGATATCCATATAGTACATGGGTTTATTAAGGTAAGTGTAGTAAAGAAATGTGCAAAAGCTCCTCCTCACCTGAGTTTATACTAACGTGTAAATAAAAGAACTCCTCGTAAATATTGAAAATCGTAAAATGGCATAAAATGTAGAATGAAAAAATAATAAAAATAAATAAATGCAGTTGGTGGAACTGAATGAAATAAAAATAAAATTGAGATTTTATTTTACGAGTTGCAGAGAAATATGAATTGTCAACGAGAAAGTATATTTATTACGCGATTATTACGACACCCGGAATAAAACTGGGGACACGTTTCAGCATCATCTTGTTTAAAATATGTAGGTACGGATTTAAAGAAAAAAATTACTTAAAAAGCAGCATCTTCTATTTTTTTATGTTAATTATGCATGCTATATCGTATGTACTTATTCTTCCAGAAGTATTTTGGAAAATTTTAGCAATTTTAGCTGACATTCTGGCGACGAATGAGTGAGATGAGACGAACTGAAATGATTTATAATATTAGATATGGAATCGGTGGAATTGTTTAAGTGGCGAATTACAGTATGCAAAATAATGATTAAAGATAAATGTATCAAATCTAATATAATAAATGACGTTTTTAGAAGAAATTCGGATTTGGTTTGAACCCACACAAAAATTATAATTCTGGTAAAGTCTGTGCAGTCAAAGAAAGGTGTCATCATCATTATATTCTTGTATGCATGCAATTTGCAATTGATTTGATCTGATTGCATTGAATACATGCTAATTAGACTCAGTGAATTGTGTGGGCTGCCTTAAAATTGATTCTGATTTTTTTTTTAGGAAATTAAATATTTCCACCAAGCATGCATGCAATGACATATCTATGTAACTCTGTAGGAAGTGACGCTAGACAGCATAACCTTGGGTTGGGAAGGTGATCGTCTTTTTTTTCGGAATCAAAATTGACGATTTTTTTGATGTCAATTATATCGGAGAATCAATCCATTCATAATTTTATACATATTTCGAGAACTTATCTAAAATAATACTAAAACTGAAAACTGAAAACTGTAAATTGTGGCGTCACTTAGAGTTCGTTGAACAATGCATGCCGTAATTCATTTGAGACATTTACTTACATAACTAGTGTTCATATATGTATAATGGACTCCGTGTAGCTTATTGAGTCAGCATAAATGCATAGTAAGTACATGGTTGAGAAGAGGGCCTGATTTGTGCATAAGTATACAGACATATAAGTATGTAGGTGGAAACTAATAAGAAAGCAAAGTGAATGAAATTTAGACATACATCATGGATTGGATAAGAGGCAAGAAGGGATTACGGCGATTCAAATGACGCTCACTACCGTCGACCAATACATTCAAGCAGGAAGTAGGAGGTGTTCCCGTCCTCCCCGAATTCTGGATAAAAAGGACAAGCCCACTCTTCGCAATTCAATATAACGCTCCTGGCCGTCGACGACACAACAACGACGAAAGAAAAACCTCGTCAAAAATTAAATCTCTAGTCTGGTGGACGAGACGACCGCGGCCCACGACATTTTTCTCTCAAGGAGTGCTACTTAATAATTGTGAAGATATCCAACACCTCAACGGAGTCCAGGTAACGACACGATCTGTCAATATGTGTCATCATCTTCTTCTCAAGAGGGAGAAAGCACAACCACTTCAAACTCAACCGACTCCATCCCTTGCATAAATCCGTCTCATTTGGAGAATGTGACATGTATAAATAGAATTGGTAGAAAAAGAGCATTCATTCATTCACACTCCATTCTTTGTTGAAGAAGGTGGATAGTCCAGATTTTGGGTATCAGACTTTCATTACCTTTTTACTTTTTAATAAAGCAAATATTCATATTTATATTCCATTTTTATAGCTTTCTTTTTTCTTGTTGCAAAAGAAATATGAGATTTTTTCTTATTACGGGTGCGTATAACTAAAGCTTACATAGACTTGCAATCGTCGTAGTCGACTCAAGTTCTATTCGTTTACAAGTTTTCAGCTCATATTTTATTATTTTTTAACTTAAAAATTTGGCACTTTTAACTAGGTCAAAGTCAAGTACACGCTTAATTTTATGTTAATAATACCAAATAATAATAGTTTGCGGTCATTAAATTGTGTTGTTTGCATGATTATTAACAGAAAATAAACTGGCGATATCATTTCATCACCCTAATTCTGTCATGGGAAAGAGTCCGCATCATCGAGCAGGGGTTGTCTCCCTCGTCGTATCCATGACCCTTATTTTGCTCGTGGAGTATTGTTGTTCACACCCGGCAGCCCAATCCCCAGGCGAAGATCGACGCATCATGTTCTGCTCGGATAGACTGCTTCACGGGATTCAATACTTTTGTAGAAATCCGTCTCAGTTTAGATACATGATTGGATTTGGGGGGCAGAATAGGAAACGCAGTCATGGTCCCGTGTTGATGCCACTTCAGCCACGAATTGTTGAACAGGGGGGATACGTTGAGGTTGAGGAGGATGGAGACGACCCCGCAAGAGAGGAAGCAGAAGTAGAGGAAGAAATTCTTCAGGATGAGGAATCAGCTTCTTCGTATTTGGACTCAAGGAGGAGAAACATTGTGGATGCGTGTTGCAGAAATGCATGCACTGAAGAAGAACTACTCCAATTTTGTAAAATGTCGTCATCAAAAGGGTAAATTAATGATTATACAAATAATGTATGTATTACTGGAGTGTTCAGTATTTAAAACTAGTCAATGTTTTGTCCAGGGATCGTTATCATCACACGACTACAACAACGACTACAACAACCACGACCACGCCAGCACCAATTTTACCGGTATTTTTTTATATTCTAGTTTTACACGTTATTCAAGAAAGACCAAAAAGGATGCGTTTTGAATGTGTGTTAAATGTTTGTTTAAAATAATTAAATTATAGATCTTTACAAGCCTTGTCAATGTTCATTGTTACAATATGTGTTCCCTTTTTGTGAATGCTGCTTTTCATGTTCGCTTCTCATCATCAACCAATGTGGAAATTGTCTAGGTTGGAAAACTAATGTCCCCACATCGATTCTCCCTTCGTCTCGGTAACAGTGGTTACGTAAGGCCTGCGCAACGAACAGAGGCACAGATTCGAATGGACCTCGCTCAAGAAGCAGTTCGATGCTTGTACGACCCAAAATGTGTAAGTAGGTTTGATCTGTGGCGACAAGGGAAGCTGAAGACCTACAATGGAACCACGAATGGGAGAAGGGTTACCGGAAAAAATAATATGATCCCTTTTCCCAAGTCCTGTTCGCCCGCAAGGAGAAAGCATAAAATGAACAAGGTTGCATTTCATGTTTCCTTATCACTTTGGCATGACATTTAATACGAGTACATTTGTTTGATATGTGATACTTACTGTAGATTTAGCCATGTTATATTTTTTTTGTGTCGTCGTGAATAATTATGTTCTTAATTCTTGACTAATCACAATCAAACTAACATTGTTCTCTTCCTTTCTCTTTACCATTTATTCCATCTCTCGTCAACACTACTCCACCCACCCACAGCAAGAGAAGCAATCTAAACTCTTACCATTATTGCTTCAATTTCTGACTTGGGGCATACCTACAAAGCAACAACAGCAACAGCAGGTCAAAGTACATGAGCCACAATATTCACCCATGATCGCTGATCCACCTTCTTATGGGGAGGAGGATCCAAGGGATGGTGGTGGTGGGCGGGTATCTCCTTCACATCGACTTATTTCTCCAAATCGCCTCGTTAATGTATGTAAATTTCTTCTACTAACAAAAAACTGTACATTTCAATAACTTTCTTTCATGGTCTAATTGCTAATTATTTAAATAACAACGCACTAAATTTTAATAATTAATTAATTAATTGATTAATATTTGTTCCCCTTTCGATCGTATTTAGGATGAGTCCTCAGCAACAAATGGAGGTGGTGGTGGAAGGTTTGGCGTGCCTACGTTTGGCCACCGACACCATCTTCACCCTTCAAAAACGCACCCATCATATAAACACCCCCCTCAATTGAGTCCAGGAGATATATCCACAGTTGTGACGGACGCACCCATTAACCCTAATGTAGGATTTGGATTGGGTACTCATGAAGGCGTCCTCTTTAACAATTAAGGAGTTACACACGCTGCGATCAAGAGTTTGTTTGTTTGTAGTTGGTTAGATTTTGAATAGTACTATTTAATGTCTGAAAAATCATTGTCAACTATTCCGAATATGTATACAGTCTAGTCTTATGATTTCAGTTATAAATTGAAGTGCACAATTTATAGCAAATTGAATTATATGTGCAAAATAAAATTTAACAAATCACTGTTAATACAGATATTTGCTATAATTGTTGATAAATCAGTATTATAATTATGAATATGTAAATAAGAGAGTAGATATGTGCATTTAATATTTGAAGGAGTAGCAATATAATGACATACTAAACACTAGTAGTATTATATTATTGTATTATTCTGTGAATTAATTGCCAGTAAAAAATTTTACCTGCAAGAAAAGGTTGTATTATTTTAAGTAAATGGATGAAACAAAATATTGTCTTTACTTAAGGTTTTATAGACATGGTATAGTATATTCGTTGGATTTCTTTATTTGGCGAATTTCGTCTATTTTAATAGAATTTTAATTCACTTTTAATTCAATTGTAATGTGATCAGATTAGATTGATTAATAAATCAAAGTACATAGATAATATGATGCATGTCATTATAACTTGAGTAGTCGTCACTTGTAGTTGTAGTTTGTGTACAATTATAATATCAAGAGTATTTGCAAAGCGTTCATGTTAAGTAGTTTTTATTTCAAAGATTTCAAAGCTTTCCAAATTTAACATAAATGATTGTATTCTGGCGAAATATTGTCAAAATTGTGCATGCAAAATAAAATAAGATTGGAATAAAAATGTGTAATTATTATGGATTGAAATAAAAGATGAAAATGGAAAATAATGCGCTTTTTGAGCAGAGAAAATTGCAAATAGAGCAGCCAGCGATTAATCCTAATATAATCTTAGCAATAAGTTAATTGCAGATTAAAAGATTTTCACCATTTAATCAAATTATTTTTTTTAAATCATACTAAACAAATTACATAATCACACATCTTTCACAATTATAATAGACTCTGAGACTATATTATACCGATTCAATCCTATTTGTATTTTCCATGCAGAGAAAAATACCACTTATTATGAAAGATTAGGTAAATCAAAATTGTCGAATTTCCAAAAATTGTATTGACATTGACAAAATGTCAAGTCTACCCACACATGATACTGCACCATATTTAGTACGTTCTACAAATTTGGTTATGAATAATTGGGAAAGTCAAAAGTATATGAGAGAACTTGTAACCGAAATAGTATATATCTATAAAATTGCACCTACCAGACAGAAGAATTTCAGGACAACAAAATGAACCTGTTGACGATGCCCCTAACTTTTAATTTCTAACATAAATTACTTTTCTTCATTTAAAAAAATGTTCCTCGTCTGTATACTATTGATTTAATAACAATAATGGCTGTTGAGACGTGGTTAATTAGTAGACAGATTTGCGAGTGATCAGATTATTTGTGATTTAGAGACTATTTCTTTGGTTAATTTAGTGAAAGTATGACGGTGGTAGTGACACTGTTCATTGGGCTTTTATCTAGGATTACTTTCACCATTTTTATCTTTACTGCATGTATCAATTTTTTAAATATTCTTGGAATAAAAGTTATGCAAGTCAATTTACCGATACTGATTGCTAAACCAAAGTCCACAGTTTACAAACCGGAACCGTCATGGGATGATTGGAATATCCTCAAGTAAAAATCACAGTATTTGACTTTGACGTTAGTGAAAGTCAGTAGTTGCTATTTCCGCAAAATTAGAAATTGGAAATTGCTATTCCATAATAAACTTGATAAATTCTTTCTATTGAAATTAGCCATCAAAGAAAGCAAAACTGATATGATGATTAGAAGAAATTATGCGGAAAAACGATTCAGAATAGAAATAAATGAATGCAGCTTAAACATAGCTTTTCATGCAATTTGTGCAGGTTAATTTTGACGAAAAAATTATGACGGTGAACGTATGTAGGTGTGGGCGACCATGTAAACGAAAAATGGAATAAAAAGGGTGAAAATGTCTTCAAATTGGGAGAAGTAGATGGTTGGTCCCCATCCAGACAAGTTTATTAGAAAAGTTGGAAAAGAGTTAGCATTATCTTTGAATACCCCATTGTTGTCATATATGATGGGGTCCTTAAGTTTGTTTCTCTTCGTTGCGATCGTGGTGATGACCGTGTTGGGGAACCCCCTCCTTAATTATGAGGAGGATAGGTCACAGGAATACTACGACGATATTTCTCTCGATGAGGAAGAAGAACCGTACCCACATCTACAAATTATTACTCCCATACCGAGTAGAAGGGCGGCCGAACCTCCCATCTCATCGACCCCTGACACAATAGTAATACAACAGTGCCACATGCGCTTGTTGAGATTTCTTCAGGAGGCTTGTACCGCCCCAAAGTATGCCCACTTGCGTGCTTACGTCCTCTATCAACAATCCAGAGCCTCAAGGGTCCAAGGTACGGTTACAAATGAAAATGGAGGGAAGGGAGTGCCCTTGCCTTCTTCTGGGTTACGGAGAGAAAATGTGGTGAATGTCTGCTGCGACAAAAATTGTACCGTTTCACAAGTGCTAGCGTTTTGTCCGTTAACTATGAGCACAATTCCGACAACAACAACCACGACGACAACGACAACTCCTGCACCACCAACATCATCACGACAGGTAGAAAACGAATTTTAATTGTAGATTAAGAATCTTGATATGCATGACTTTAGCACTTTAGCCATTATTTATGAAAAATTCAGTATGTAATGAAAAAGGAGTTTGTTGGTGAAAGTATATAATAATGAAATTGAAGTGGACACGATTTCTTGCATGGAATTATGTGCATATGTTTAGACAAGCTCAGAAACTCAGTCGCCACTATTACCTTTATTGGTCGCTTTCTTGGCTTGGGGTCTTCCTAAACAAACGAAGGAACCTTTCCGGCAACATGACGAAGGGATGAAGCCTATTGATGTACGTAGCGAAGGTCACCATCAGCAGCGTCACAATATGCGCCCGCATCAAGCACGGAAAGAGGAATGGGAGGTTGAAACAGGTCCTTCGTCCTCATCATCATCATCGTCAAGGTCAAGTGGTAGTGGACGCCCACGGGTAAGACTATGTCCACATTTTGATTAAATCGCATTAATAAAGCAGCATGCAATATAATTCAGACTTTCTACTAATGACAGCCCAAATTTGGAGTCTCTTCTTACACAACGGTAGTTTCTCACCGTCCTGAAAATGCTGAAAGTTCTTCAGAGCGACGTCGTTATCATCAGCATCATCCATCCAGGGGAAGCATAGCTGACGGGGAACGTAGGCCATCTTCTATAATTCAAGATGAGCGTGTATCCTTTGAAATTGGAACGGGTGGAAGGACATGGGATGGAAATCGACATTAATGCAAAATCGGTGCAAGATTGAGGGAGGAAATGTAGTGGGTATTAGATGTGGCACACAAACGTTATATTTATTAATCTCCTACTTTGAATAAGTGGAAAATTATACAGTGTTGAATATTACGGTCAATTAATTGGCGTATGTAGAATAAGAATTCCAAAATCAGTATAATTAATTATTCCATTTTACTGTCCTACTACTTTGTACCTATACCTGAAAAACTTGTTTGTACAAATTCCTGAAAATACTGTATCTGAAAATATTCTTTTATGAAAAATTTAAATAATTTCCTGCGAATTCGTAGGAAAAACTTTATTTTGATATTTAAGATGGATGGATATACCAATTTATCTACCAAAGTATATATTTAAAATATTGTAGAATGTAGATGACGACAAACTTGCGAAAGAAGAATCTGAACCTATGTCGCCCTGCATTGCATCTGATCCAAGCTCAATGAAATGCTTAGAAATAGAAAAGATGAAAATAACTTTGCACGAAATTATTTAATAGTTCAATTTCAATGTAATAAAATATACGAATTTATTTTAATGCATTAAATCAAAAGTGTGTTATTTTTATTAATGTGTATCATCAGCACATAATGGTGATTTGGATATGAGTACAAATCAATATATATATACATCGACATATACTATAAAATTATCTTAATTATCGACTTAACAAGGAAAATCACTTGCATCACAGCCAACATGACAGCATTTGTGGACAGCAGCAAGTACTTGGCTATATTCTTCTCGTCTCATTCTACCTCCATTTCTCCAACCACCACGAGACGCTTCCAATTCTGCAACAATCCATTTCCACAGCTTTGCATCCGTGTCCAACTCTAAAGGAGAGGAGGAATCCCTCGAAGGATCGTCAGAGTCAATCTCGTTGCCATTGTCAAGGTCGTCATGAGCGTCCCTTTGATCTTTCAAGGTTCGTGGAGTTCTGCGCCACAAGGAGTCAGATTTCTTTTTACGTCGAGAAGGTAGTTCGTTTTCGTTGGCAGTGTGCAACTCCTCCTCCACAAAGTTGAGATCGTTGAACAGGATTTCCCAAATTTCAGCCGTATCAAATTCTGCCATAGCTATCAAAAGAAGAAATGGAGAAATCAATAACTGCATGTAAGTATGTATTTGTCATGTCCATTCAAAATGTCAGCAATATGCATACCTGTTCCTCCACCCACTGGACGCTGACCATGACTTCGTTTCACTTTGCACGAGTTGAAGAAGGCAGACATGATTAGTTCCGGTTTTGTCTTGCAAGAGGAATGATGCGGCATTGGATTACTTTTCACTGAAGGGACACCCAGACCTAGGAATAAGAGGAACATGAAGGGCATCCTCACGTACATGGTCACTGGAAGCAACTCCATCTCAGCAAGAAGGTGTTGTTGAGATCTGAGATTGGATGATAGAAAATCTGAAATGAAAAAGTTCTATTATAATCTCACGAAAAATTAAAATTTCGGATTTCTCGGATAACCGAAAGTGAATTTTTATTATTATATATAACCTTTTAAGATGATTGATTTCCAGAAAAGATGAATAAGGGTCACTACTAAAAAACAAAAAAACACAGTGAAGGAAAATGTGGGGGTTGATCCCACCTAACCAACAATGAACGAACGCTTTGTTTCAAGTAGATGAAAAGAAGGACTGAAAACTAGTTCACTGGAGCTGATTACTTTTATATTCCATTGGGTGTATAGATTTACAATAACATAAATTCTTTCATTATGTCAGACACCAACTTGACACTAACTTGGTTGCTATAAAGCGTAGTAGTAGTTCATCAATTCAGCTCTATGCTTTCTTTGTGTCTTCAGAATTTTGCATGATTTGATTAAAATCCAAATTCATCTCGGATAAATTCCTTTTATCACGATCAGACCACAAGTAAACTACGACGTAGCAGTGAGCAGCGATAATCGCAATTTAGTAATGAATCCAACTGAAGCATTTATGGAATTTACAATCAATGTACATAATGGAATGGGCAGATACGTATCGATGTTAATTTTTAATTGGAAAATAATTGCATTTAATAATTCCTCCAAGATTTAAAATTTGACAGAATGTGACAAAAATCACGTAAAAATGAGAATATAACATTATATGTAACTTCTTTGGAATATAAATAATTGATTAAGAATTAATAGGTTGCTTTAATTTAAGATGACTCATGATTTTCATCGGCGTTGGCTTGTTGAGCATTGGCATTGGCATGTGAGCCACGATTGGATTGATTTAAAGAACGTTTTTGGGATACGTTGATTTTATCGCCGAGAGAGAGTGCCATTCCCTAAATGGAGCAAATAGTTAATTGGATTAAAGTATTAAAATTAATGGCAATTTGTGTGCTGAAGCATACCTGGCTTTTCGCCCTAATTCTAATATGACCAGTCACCACTGAGTTTGGATTGTCGATAGGCTTCTCAATGCTTAGGTTGGCCAGAGCATCCTCCCCAAAAATTGATTTGGCATACAAGGTCGCTGCCATGAATCCACAATCTCCGAGGAGTGCCTACAGAAACATTAATTATTTAAACGTCTTGTAATTATTAATTAATGACCATAATATTAATCATAAAACGCGGACTATTTAATCAGTTCTAAAATTAGCAGTGTCAAATCAATCTCAAATCATGCCACAGAAAACAAAGACATAAACTAAGCAATGAAAAATGATGAGGATTGCATTCGTGAGTACCATGAACCAACATTCCATTGAATGATCTACAATATATATTGAACTTGGCTATTATTACCTTCTCTGGGGTTAAGCACTGCATATTTGTAGACTTGAGTAAGTGTTGGAGATATTGGTGAAGGTCGGTTATGCTCGTATTCACTCCAACCTAGCACAACACAAGAATTACAACCAGTAAAGATTTGAATACAAGTATGATTATGCAAAGTCTGTCATTATATTAACCTTGTTTTCCCATTCGAATTCGGCCCACATAGCTCGGAACTCAGCATCAGTACAGGAAGCGGGCAGAATGTAGTCCATAATGTCGATGTGGATATCACTCATTACGACAACGTTTCGATCCGAAGCAGCACCGCCCACATCGTAAACTACGAAAAACAAATAGATTTATTATTGTCATTCGAGTATGAAATGTGAAATTATTTTGGAGGAAGACTCACCAATGTTCCCAAATATTACACCATTTTCAGTTGAAGCAACTTTAATACTGGCACGAATATTGGTAAAATCCTGTGGTCCGAGTACGATCGGGGTAGGACGCTCGACAAGCTTCAAATCTCCCAAAGTGGCTAGTTCAAGGGTGCAGTTTTGCAGGGTGTCATCTACAACGGCGAAATATTTAATTCGATTTTTAATACTTAACTAAAACGAGGGAATCAAGAATGTTTCAATTAAGCTACACCTACCTGTTTGGTTGACCAAGAGGACGTCTAATACAATATCAAACTGATTCACGTTAATATAAGCTTCTGCATAAACTGGATCTGAGAATCCAGTAAGTTGGGTAACTTTGCTAAGTTTGGAAGATGAAAACTGGAGGAAAGAGAAACAATAATTGGGTAAAATGCAATGAACACTAAGTTCTGATTCAAGTTAAAAAATTTCTTACATCACCACCATCAGACTTTTTCGGATTGAATCCAACTGCTTGGCTTAAACTCGTTTCAAAAACGTCTTCTCCATTCACCACATCATTTTTGGATATAAGCTGATTGAATGGGATGGGTTCATCCGGTTGTATAAGGACTTCCTTTTTCTTCTTTTTGTTGTGAGTTGCTTCAAATTCGGCCTGCTCGTGGAGCATGTACGCCAGCGCCTTACCGCAGTCTTCAACAAAGGCTTTGTGCAAACGTTCATTATCTTCGACAAGTACTCGGATACAAAGAAGAACTCGATCTGTATCATCTGCGGTTATCTTCTTGGTGGGCAGGTGTGAAGCTCCATAGCGCAGAATGGAAGTCATAATAAAGACGGCGTCAGAAATAAATCTGTGACGATCCTCGTCGTTCGTGGTGGATTGAAGGCAAAGTCGTCGCACCATTTTGGCAAGGCAAGAAGAGAGTGCAGCACCAATGAAGAAGTCTCCGTCAATGAGAAGCTTGCGGAGGGCGGGGATATTGTCAGTCTGAAATGATAAGAAGAATCATGATTTAAGTGGCATTAGCATACCGACTTTTGATCATGGCCATCATATATTGTATGAATCATATTCCTTACCTTCTTGGTATGCGTCATGGAAAATGCAGACTGGCTGGCGTATGTCCCATCCGACGTTATCAGCCGGCTAGACTGAGATGACTTTTCTCCAGAGGTGGCAGACTTACTCTCGGAAGATGCAGTCTTCTCTTTGTCCTCCTCAGTCGGAACACCAGCAGCTTTTCTCATTTCAGATTCATAGAGTGGAAGCTATACGGACATAAAAATCAGTCAATTCAATAAAGTTGGAATTAATACCGATATTAGGTTATGCAATTAATTATGCATTTACCTCTCCCAGACAGCTCTTAATTTGTCCAATAACACTTTCGATGTCTTCCTGTGACTTGACAAACTCGCCCAAAATCCAAACCGTGAAACGCATCACTCTTGCTGACTGAACTTGAGGAAATATTTCCATCAGCTTTTCAGTAATAGTGGGCGTCAGGTGAGGAAACTTTTGGGCTGCTTCTCGCATGAATAGGAGCACATCCGAGGCAGCAAGTTCATTCGAATCGGAGAGAAATTCTGCGAGGACAGGAATTATGGAAGGGGCAACGTCAGGAAACTGAAAACAAATAAGCAAATCCTGATAACAAAAGAAGCAGTACATGCAAATCAAATACAAGGCAGATTAAAGATTTTGTATACCTTGACACAACATTGATGCAATGTTCTCACAAGAAGTTGACGATATTTCCCAGTGTCGTCATGTTCAACGGAATTGTGTGTGCGAGCAACCTCCTTTCGAAGAAACATTACTGCTTCCGACACGGTTCGTGAGGTTAGTAGTTCCAGAACAAGATTCAATGTCTTCTTCCTAACTTCCAAATCTGGCGAGGCAAGTATCCGTAAAATGTCCATGACCAAATCTTCCATCACTTTTTCATTTGTAGACGTCTCCTTCAGTTGGGCGAGACGTTCAAGAACGATTAGTTTCACATTGTTGTCGCTCTCTTTCACGATGAGCTCAATGTAACAGGAAGCTGCGGCCTGAAAATTTATTGCCATAGGTGAATTACGTGGTTTTTGATACAAATAAATTGTATTAAACAACAAACCTTAATTGCAGACGGAGCATTAGATAATGTAACGAGTGTCCCAGCAGATTCATATCGTACAGCAGAACTGCTGGAATTCAATAGATTGTAAATGCACCGAATAAACCTTGTACGTTCTCCTGGATTGTGGTGGCACACCTACAATCACGAATCAAAAATGAATTCATTAAAGGCTAGTTTCAATATTATGAGAGTGAAACGGAAACTAATTTGAAACTCACTTTGTAAATCAGTTCGACAATGACAAGTTGTAAAATATCCCCAAAAGTTCCAATTTGATCCAAGCATGCTGTCAAGTACTCCAAAGCACGTTTCTGATCCACTTGAAGCAGCATGAGGAAAGCATTTCGTCTGCATGCCATATCTTGTTCCACTTCTAAAAAGTTGGCTACAAAGTTGAAATTTCAGAATATAATTCTAATCCAATAAAACTATAATTCAATAAAACTATGAGTCAATAAAACTCACCCACAACTTCAGGTGCATCAGGGATAAGCATTTCAAAGTTTCTAAAAATCAAACAGTCATATTAAATTACAAACTGACTCGAAGGCTCTCGTTCTTAACATCTTAACTTGTAAATTAATTTACTTACTTATAAATCGTGAAAATGGCAAGAACAGCATTCCTCCTGACGTACGCATGTCGATGTTCTAAACACATCCTAATTGCGGGCATTAAAGGCTCAAGCAATTCGGGTTCCCTTAATTTGCAAAGGAATCTAAGGGTGGATCCACGAATGAATTCGTTCGGGTGTTGAAGATCCTTGCGATATGCGTCACAAACGAGAATCATCTCATGAAGTAGTTTTCCATCCGGAGAAGTCTTCGGGACGATTTCCCAGTAAATTAGTAGTAGTTTCTTGACCATGTGATCCTACATGCCAGAATTTATAAAATCAACGTCAGAAATCTTCAAATGTCGCCTACTCACTCAACCATTTGCATGAAATCAAATTTAATTTTAAATCGGCTTGCCTGAAGTGGTAGACAAAATCGGATCACGGTCATAAGCAGACTTGGCAGTCGTTCTCCGTTCAAAATCATGAAAATGACTTTCTTCAATGCTTCCGTCTTTGCTTTCAAATCGCCTTTTTCTAAAATAGTCAACAACACATTTACAACTAACGTTCAAAATTAATAAACCAACTACAAATTACCCAATTCCGATCTCAATTGCAGTTCGGACGGCTGTTCGATATCACTGGGAAAGTTTATCAGCGTATAGCACGGCGCATCAGCGCCGGTAGTGCGCTCCTTCATAATTGCGGATGTATGTAGTACAACAACCTAAAATACACCAACAATTAAAATTTGCAATGTAATTATAATTTTTGCAACAAACAATCAACTTCTTTCAAATTTTCAACACCAACATTTTGCTTATTCCATCTCGTCTCTAATTTCTCAATAATAATGCCGCAATCAATATCAATACCTTATCAGATAAATGTTAGAAATGCGATTCTTTACCTTTTTAAATTAATTAAAATCAAGACTGTTTTCCTCCACACACACCAACTGAAGTGACAGCAGTGAATTGAACGTGGCAAGTTGGGCCGGAGCGGGTTCAAACAAACCATCTTTCTGACTCAGGCTCTCAAAGTTTTGACACTGAGGCCACCCATGAACCCTGTCATCATTAATTATGCAAAAATGTATCATGATTGCAATTATGGATTTGCTTAATTTTGCCACATTTATAACTCACATCACATTTTCGGCATGATTTAGTAGTATGAAACATTGTACTGTGTGCAAAAATACAAAGTTTCAAAAAGATTGAACTTTTATAGCATCGTTTCTGATTGGATTTTGGTATTAACTCACGATGAAAATGATGAGAACAACACACAGTCAGTGTTGAATTGAATGCGAATAATCCAAGTTGTTGGTGTGAGACATCAAGTAAAGTCAGTCAGCAGTTGTTTTACTCCTGTTAGTTTTGTTGGGCCTTGGATCATCATGATTGATTAAGGTTGGTTTTGCTTTGTGGCAGGATTTTTATATCAAGTTAATCATTCGTGTGGCTACACAAAGTCGGCTCTCTTGCTTGATCATCACAATTAAATTGATAATAATTAAGAAGTCCATCACGAATGAACGAACAACAACAAGCAAAAAGAGCTTTAGTCCAATTCACAAAGGACAAGGCAAAGATAAATACGGAGTCCAGAATAAGGAAAGGACAGAGTAAATAAATTGATAATATAAAATAACATAACAACTGGACGGGTGAAGGGAGGCAAGTTTTTTGGAAGGGATTTTTATAATTAATAAAAATAATCAACACACATGACACTGAAGGAATACAATCTAGGTAAGAATTTAAAGTGTGAGAGCATGAAATTTCATGAATTTAAAAATTACAATGTCCCATTTGTTTTTAGAACAGAAGTCTTGCTGGATTTTCCTGCTATGCTCACTAACTAACTGACTGACTGATAAAATGGACAGATGATGATGGACTTGAAATATTGCTCGGAATTCAGTGACCTTAAATTATTATTTGTCCATTCGTCTCATCAAACGACAATAATTTATTAGACTGAAGACCAGTCAGTTCTTTTGCTGTTCTTCTGGCGTCGTCATAATATCATCATTCACAGTTCCTGCGTCCTGTATTGATTGATATACTGACTGATGTTAAAGTGTCTTAGTGAGTGGTAGTGTCAAAGTTCATTTTGATCTTGTTTCGTCTTCGACTCATCAGGAAGTTGTTCGTCATTGGGAACCAAGGATGAATTAATTGTATTTTTATCAAGCTTGGCAAGAGGGGTTGAGTTGAGGGGGATTATTGATCGATCATCATCAAACTAGGTATGTAAACAAGATTTTTCGGCTATTATTGTTTCGCATTTTAGTTATCCAGTTGGTAATTCTTTGTTAAGCACATTTGACCTCCATGTTATTCAACGTATCTGTATTTAACAATAATCATTCAATAGTACATCAGTCTATGTAAATATCAATAATTCATGAATGAATCAGATCTGGAAGGGGTTCGATCGTTCGTTGTTCGTGTTGACTACTGCACTGTTCTTCTCTGCACCCAGGCCAAATATGTTTGAGGAAGTAAGTTTACATTTACAGATATAATAGGCAGCAAACAGCTTGACACTGACACACTATAGTTGTAATAAGAATGAATATAATTTAATTTAACGGGTGGCAAATGCAGTGACAAATTTATTAACTAAAACTTAACTAACTATATAATAACTACACGGCTTAAATGATTTGATTTTGATTGGTTGCTGACGTGACATTATTATTTTATTCGTTTGTTAAGAGGTTTAGCTCAAAGTTATTTAACTTGGTAGCAATTAATTAATATATCATCAAACGGGAAAAAGAAGCAAGAAGCAGTCTGAACTTTAATTTGAAATGTTCCATATTTAGTGAGGAAGAATGCAATTTTCAAATAAAAAAGAAGCTGAACTTTGAATTGAAATAAGATATTCCATGGGCTATTACATTAATCGATTAGGAAAGGTATTATGAAATGAGATGAAGAATGCACTATCGGCATGTAGTAATGACAAGGTTCAAGTAAACTAACTTGTAACGATCATCCAAGATTAACATCATAAATCTTTACATCATGTAGAACAAGACTCTCAATATGTTAAATATAATTGATTCGGAGATGCAAAATGTCCTTATTGATAGTTAATCCCATCATCCCATCCCGATGCATATTACATCGCATGCACACAGTAATGCACTTTCACTACATGCGGTACTACGACCCCACACGGAGAAGGCAAAAGATCTCAATCACTCTCATCTTCTTTATCCCATGAATCATGATATGCATTGATATCATGTTGTTGTTGGTTGAAAATTGCGAATGTCAGTACTTATTAGCAGTCATCCTATCAGAATATAATAGGTTGTGTTTATTGTTTGTTGACATTATTATGTATGCACTACATCATTGAAGTTTGAAGTACTTTTGTACTACAAGTAATCAATTGTGTTGCTATTATTATTGATTTCGATTACGCTATAGTGGTCGGGCAGTAGGATATTGGCTGGCACTTTGACACAGTGTCTATATAATGGATTTATTTAGCTTACATAATGCATGAACATTTGTTTGTATGTCTTGATATTTACCTCGTCGAGGTTTCTCTAATAATAATACGTCCACTTATACCTAGTATCTGTTTTAGTCAAGACTCGATCTTGACTCAAGAATGACACTGAAACGCTGTGTCATCCAATCCAATCATCCAAGTGCAATAATGGTATAGTAGTTGAAACTTAAACCAACAACAACAAACGAAACAACGACACAGTACAATTGTTAACGGTTGAGAGCCGATGAACAGGAACAATGCCATTATGTCAGTGTCATTATCACATCACAAAAGACAAAAATCTATTTGCAACTCGTATGGCATCGATATGCATAAAATACCAAAAGGTGTTTAATTACATTAGGATAATAGAGTACAAATGTAATAACCATAAACGCCATTTTTTTTAGCGCACTACTGGGCCATTCTCAAATTATCATGGTTTCGAGTTACCGGTATTTGGTCGCGATCATTTAGTTCATTTTTTACGTACATTATTTAGAATTGCCCAGAATTGGATTAGAATAACAAACATGATTTGACTGGTTCAGTCTTGAGCTTTTTATTTGGAATTTACTGGTTCTACAAAATGCAAATATATCACATACATGCAACTTATGTGTTGACTTACTTGGCTGACCGTTGGCATTTCCATTACAGCAACAATTCAGTCCTATTATTTTGTCCCTGAATTCAAACTTAATTCACTGGACTATTAAATTTGGATGCATTCTATTCAACCCATCCTGTTACTTAATTTATATTAATTTTAATCTTCATGGACTTTCTTTCTAAGGCAGTAAATAATGCTGGTAGGCTGCATGGAATGAATTGCGATGTGTGTGCGTGCTATGGGTTTTGTTTGTAAGAAAAAGTGGGAGACCGTGGCGTAGTGCGGTTTGAGTTGGATGGATTGTTTATAATTTCTTTTCAAGAGCCAGTGGGGGTGAGTGAGTGGATCCATGGTAGAATGACTATAACATATATGCAATGAAACATGGAACTTACAACATCAAAGTCAGAGAACGTAAATGTAAGGCATATGGAGATAAAAAGCAAACAAAAAAGATTGATAATAATAATCCCCGAAGACGGAAATGGAACGGAAGGGGAAATCTTACACGTCTGACAGAACTACATGAAACCAAAGTTTAAGCATACGTACAATTATAAAAAATTGAATTGATGTAACGAATTCAACCGATGCAGTTATCAGTTCAAATACTAGAATTCTTCATACCACAGTGTTTACTATATACCATGTATATGTCGAAATTTATGTTTATGTATTAGAGAAAAACATGTGAAATTGGCCAGACCTTGGAGCTCAGTTCGGAACCACCGTTTAAAGTAAACGAGATTAATACTGAACCAGTTAGACGAGATCCACTTTAAGAAAATTTGAAAAGACCAAGGCTTCATTTGTACTAACCTAGAATTGAACTGAATGAATTGCAGGATGATTTTTTCAGCCTTAGACTAAATGATGGCGAAGGAAGAAAATACATTTGTACCGACATGCGACATACAGTCTAATGAAATTGACATCCGTAATTTTTAGTTCGAATATTATTCAGTTACAATATAAATCCTGTCGAAGGAGCTGATGCGCATTTTAAATGTTCTTTTTCATTTCATCCAGTTTCAAAATCCTCCTAAATTAAGATGCTCCCTTTCACAAGCTGTTTTGTAATGTAAATTATCCATTTTGCTAAAACTTTAAGCAAATGTTGCACTCACGCATTGAAAAGGTTTACGTTTATGCCCGTTGTCGGTTGTATATGATCCATGTTGATAGTTGAGTTTTTTTCGTCATGATTTAATGCGGGTAAATATTTACAAAGGGAGGGAGGTAGAACCACTTAATGCTACACACTTACTTATTACCACATTGGCACCCAAGAAAGTTTGAGCATAAATGTTCAACATACACATGGAAAAGAAGATCGTTGTAAAGCATATCTTCTTAAAAGAAAAGGTTCACTCACGTTGTAAGTTTCGAGGCATTCTTGTTAAGTCAATATGTAAGATTGGTGGTATGTCATGAAAGTTCCTCCAGTAACGTATCTCGCATTTTCCCTGAACAATCGTTAAAATTATGTTTGTGGTTGGTAGTATTGGTGTGTAAAAATTTTATCAATTAATATGGTATGCATGCAGCACGCATGGATAACAAATCTGCTAATTTGTCGTCATTCTTTATATTATCACGTAACAAGTTTATCTGCCCTTATGATATAATTTTTTGGTGGGAGGGTTAGTTTGCAATTTTTATTGGTGAATGCTGTTATGATTATTCAAAGTTGACCATGCCATTAATAAAGAGAAACTTTATTGTTATTTTGTTTTGCAGGTGGGGAGATATTTAATCGAAGAGGATTTCGCAGCCTTCACAGATGAGGAGGAAATTCTGTCGGTGAAGTGGAAAGACGGAGTGTTGCAGGTGACCAGAATGAATCATGAAGAAAAGTAAGGATTTTTGAAACATTATTGTATTAGAATAAATAAAAGGACACTTCAATTATGAATTATAACTTGCAGTGGGATCATTGCGAGCAGAAATCAAAGTCAATTTATTCCAACAATTCGCCTTGCCGATTACTTTGTTGTAATTGGATATCGAAATGATGCCCAAAGTAAACAGTGCATAAAAATAAATTTGGTCTCTGAATATGGTGTAACATTTGTTTTTTGTAGAAGGAGGATTTGGAAATGGGGTGATTCTTCAACGATTTCCCACAAAGGATTGGGAGGACGTTCCATTCATTTCAGAAATTGAATTGGTATTTACATATATATAATTTTGGAAAACCTTGAAGTAGATTTTGATTTGTTATTTATTAATTAAACATCATATTTTCAGTTTTGCCAACCGCAAGGATGTAAGAAAAAACATTAACGTCTGAATCTGTTTGTAAATAATACATTGAATTACTAATTTTAATTCATAATTTTATAGGGACGTTATCCACGGATCGTCAAGAACCAAAATTTTTCGTATCTGTACTCACAGATATGAATGGCAACCGACATTTTTGTGGTATGTTATTGTGTTCTTATTAGACAAGTAAAGTGCACACAAAAATAAGGACGTAATTAACAAATTAACAATTTTTTTAGCCTGTCTCAGTTTCCACGAACCGATTTCAATTACTCCGTCAAAACCGATCGACGAGGTAGTTCAAAAAGCAGAACATTTTGAGAACAATTACTGATAACTTGCAATAAATTTACAGGAGGAAGACATTTATGGCTGTTCAGATTCCTACTCTATAAGCGTGTATGGAACATCGCCGTCCTCGGCAGGAGGAGCAAATCTGCACCATACAATTATGTACGCTCCAAAATGTCTCGTTCTCATGTCGCGGATATATCAGATTGAAACCTTTCGGGTAATTTGAAAAATTTGGTGAGGAATTGAACTGAGAAATTAATTTGAGACGCGTTCTGCCAACAGCACTGCCTTGGAACAATATACACTGTACACTCTGAAAACCTTGGAATACCTTTGGAAACTTTAGTAGGGAATCTTCTCGGCCATGTACAAGTACCGACGAGTGGTGGTCAACAAATTAGATTTAGTATTGGTGGCGGTGATAGACAAGCTCTCCAACCCCCTATAAATTCTTCCATTCCAGTTACAAATTCTACAGTGGCACAGATTTTCCAACAATTGGGTAATTCCAAGAATAGGACATATCTTTATTTGCCTTTGCATTATTAATTTTATATACATCTTTTCATTTCCAGGAATTAATAACGTGTTGACGCTATTCTGTGCCGTGATGACAGAACAAAAAATCCTCTTCCATTCCAACAGTATATCTCGACTTACCGATGCTTGCCATGCCCTTACCGCACTCATGTTTCCATTTCGATATTCCCACGTATATGTTCCTCTTCTACCTTCCTCCATCACGGAGGTGGCTTGTTCTCCGACTCCGTTTATAATCGGCGTTCATTCCTCAGCAAGATCCGAATGTTCCGATTTGGTAAGTATGGTCGCCAAAGTTGTACACCGATATAAGTATGCACTTATAGTTTAAAATATTTCTTATCTTCCCTTTACAGATGGATGTCATCGTTGCTGATTTGGACGGTGGTGCAATTACAGTACCAGACGGAATCTCAATCCCTATGTTGCCCGAGCTGCTTGCCACTCAAGTTCAGGAACAATTGTCTTTCGTTTTACATCCTGAACTTACTTCGGCCGATTTTGCATTTCCTCCATTAGTTATCAAATCCTCTAATTTAATAACATTAGATAAAGAAATTCGAGCCGTTTTTCTTCGTATGTTTGCTCAACTCTTTCAAGGATATAGGTCTTGTCTGGTAATTATCAGGATTCATCCAAAAGCAGTCATTACTTTTCACAAGGTAAGAAATAATTGCTGACATAGTCTATATATACCATTGATTTTGTTTGATTGGTAGTATATTTCTGCTTTTTGTATTTTCAGTCTAAGTTTTTAGGACAAAGAGGACTCGTAGATTCCGAATTTGTGATCCGACTCCTTGATTGCATGTTTTTCAATCAATTCATTTCTGAAAGAGGTTCACCCTGGAGGCCTTGTGATATTTGGGACGATCTATACAACGAAATTCCAGAAAAGTTAAAGAGTGAAGTACAAGATGCTAAACTAACTTTGTTACATATTCAGGTACCCTTGATTTACTTGAGAATTGCATTCTTGTTGATTTAATGTTTAAAATCTTTTAATTTTGTGTTCTAATTATGCTTTTAGGAGTTAGCCCAACTCCTTCTCATCAATGAGAACCCTGGTGCCCAGCAATACGTTCCAAAGATAATGAAACCACCAGATGGTGCCCATACGAGAATCCATATGAAGCAATTTCCTACCTTGAATTGTGGCGTGGTACAAGAAATCATTAATGAAGGGATCAGTAAACAGGCACTTGCCAGATTTAGTACCGTTTCAAAACAAAGTCAACCACGAATTGTTCCTTTCGGTCCGAAAATGTGCGACTTAATGAGCCGTCAACAAATTGTGGATAATTCGGCGAGAAGACTTGAAGTAATTTAATTCATGTTGTTTATTTAATTGTATTTTCAATTAATCCCAAACCTCTCCCACTGGTTTGGGAAGTAGTGTCAACTGAAAAATACAATGTTCTTCTGCAATCAGGCATATACTAAATGTTCTGCGTAAAATATTGCTTGTAGGTTCTAAGGACTTGTATCGCCTATATTTTCGACAACAAAATTTCAGACGCCAGAAAAAGTTTTCATGCCGTGACTCGAGCATTGAAAAGTCAGAGTGCCAAAATGGTCCTGTGCCAAGAACTTAGTAATCATATTACTGGAGCGAAAGCTGTCTTGAATGCACAACAGTTTGATATGGTAGTGAAACTCATGCATTGTGCGCTTCAGGTAAGGGAAAAAACGGTAATATAGTAGACAATCTAGTTCAGTTAATAACGATTTAGCTGATTGGGTGAATAAATGACTCCGAAGAAATGACTCGCGAATAAATGACTCGGGGAAGAAATGACTCCATGCATAATGACTCGGCGAAGAAATGACTCCATGCATAAATGACTCGGCGAATAAATGACTCCATGCTTAAATGACTCGGCGA